>JAQGAP010003386.1:0-12519 GCA_034697805.1 Orchesella bifasciata | reverse complement strand
ATGGTTAGATGGGGTTTAGTTGGATTTGTGTAGTTTGTACTTATAGCTTCAACGTCATCATCCTCCTCATCGTCATCTTCATCACACCCTTTGATTCATCGGTTTGGTGTTTAGAGAGTGCACACATTGGTTGCCTTTTGGTTTGACTTGGCTTTCTTGCATATCATCATTATCCTCATAAAACAGAAAGAGCAGATGCTTAGCAAGTACCTACTCTACTCACTCTGTCATTGTACAAGGAGGAACTAATATAGATGATACTTATGCATAGGCATCTTATATTTACATCTTTACCACACCTGACAATTTTCATTCTGGTGTAACACTACTGTAAAATATATCAGTTTGAATTTTGATGCTACTAATTTTTGTTCATGTGCACGGGACCAAGACGGGCAGGGAACTGCACGTAGAAAAGATGAAGAGCATAATGTTTGGAAAATTAGCCACGGAGGAGAACAGGAGAGGAGGAATTCAGAAAATTTGTGCGATGTATTTGTATCCCCTCTGTGTGTAGCCATTTTACAACTGTGCTATTTCATATTTATGCATTTACTCACAATAATCATCTTTCCGTGGTCTAAACACAAGCTTAGCTTAACATCTTGGAAGATGGGAAAGAGAGGGGGTAAAGTAAAATATGGTGAATTGTACACAATTTCCCTTTGACGTAAAGTAATAATATTCTTTTGAAGCGTGACTACCGTCGTCGTCTTCTCCCGTCTCATTGTATTGTGCAAATTTCTTTAGAGGCAAGCATGTACAATGCATTCATTAAATAGATGAGAGAATATGTTTCTGTGGTGGCTCTGTGCGGTGTAAAGGGCTCGTTTTTGCAGGTAAGAATGTACGTATTCAGCACAATGCAAAGTATTGGCTGCAAAGCTTCGCTCTTTGTTCTGCTGAACTGAGTGTGTGTGTGTGCTTGCTCAAGGAGTCGATTCCTCAAACATCCCCATTTTATTGCAAATCTTGCATATTCACTCCACTGTTTTCAGTATCGTTAGCCCTGTTGACCAATCAAGCGAAACGGGCTAGATTCTTCAAAAATCAACGACACATTTTAGGACATGTCTGTAGACTCGATATTTGAAATTGAATTTGAGTGAACATATGGAAAACGAGATGGTATAGAGAATGGCAATGGAACCACTTTAAAAGTCAACTGTTTGAGCATTCCCTCTTGACACTAATTGCAATTGACGTTCACGTTTTATGAAAAAGCACACTGTTGTGTATGTATATATATGTTTTAGACCGTGGAAAATGGAAGGTGTATGTATGTCGTATGTTGAATCATTCATTAGGCCTAATGACTACTGACTGCCGTGCAATAATTAAACTCAGTGCACGCCATTTTGTGTTAATGATGATTTTCTCGTCAATAACATGCATTTTAACCTTTTTCTGATGATGAGTTTCCTCGTGTGTAATTACAAATATACGTAATGTTCTCCATCCATGAGTATAATACAATGCAATGGATGCTTGAAGGAAAGCTGGGGCATTGTTAAGCCCATATCCTTCGAAATACATGCATACATGCACACTTTAAAAAAAAAGACTTGAGCATGAACGATTTTGAATTGGATGTTAATGAGGTCGAGCTCTAGCAAGTTTAATTATACTCTTGTGCGCCTCCTCTATCTGCACTAATAATACGGTATGAGCGTGTTGTCCAAGTCGGGGAAAGAAGCAGAGAAAGAAAAACGGATTTGGGAAAATCAAGACCTCTTTTCTAAACCTCGACTTATGTAGTTTACGTATCTATGAATATATTTCCATTCAGCTACACCACATAAGCGGGGTAAAGTCTATTGAATGTTATAATTCCATGAAAAATCATATATTCTTCAGTCCTTGGTGGTTATCATATTTATTTCAATATTTCTCAAACAATAACACAATTCTAATAAATATGGGCCTAGACTATATTTTCATCATGCAAGAATTCCTACCGACTTTAGTTTCGAGTTTCAATTTTCTGATCAACATATGTATGGATACATAAACACATAAGCATGTGTTACGCAACAGAATGTATTGTAAAAAGGTTTAGCAAAGGATCGAAACTACTTTTGCAAGATGCCGATACCACAGCTACAGCAGTGTCGATAATACGTCCAATATTTTAGTGCTAGTAATTAGAACAGATCAGCAGATTAAGTTTGCAAAAAATCCTTAAGAGAAGTGAAGATGATTCTACTTTTACAAAAAAATCTTTGAGAAGGTCGAGCCAACAATGAATTGAGTGCCATGCAAAAAGACAGGTCGGTTTGGTAAGCAAAGCCAACCACTACATTAGAGCATATGCATAATGTAGCAGAACCCCGTGAGTGATCTATTCTTTTCAAGAGCATTACTCAGGAAAGGATGACTTGCATTGTGTTGTAGACTCCAGTGAAGGTCTAGCCTATTCTATCAATCTACCATGAATAGCCCAAGATCATCATAGTCATCAGCAGTTTTATTCGATTGAATGCTGTGTTCATTATATCTTTCCAGATGGTTGGATTCTATCTCACTCAACGATGTAGAATTCTTTCACTTTGCTGCCCCACACAACTCTCTCTCTCTCTCTTTTCCTTACCCTCAAGACACAATTTCTCTGGCAGTATATGGTGAAAAGAAGAACCTATGCACAATCTACCTTTTACGTAGTTTCACAATTTCCATCCAATATAATATTTCCTAGGGTTAATGGAAACGGTAACCACAAAAAATGGGGTTTGAGTACGCGAGTGAAACTTTTTTTATCCAGCACACATACATTCGTCGCATCACATGACACACCTGAAGCAGCATTAAGCATTGTATCAAATATGCAAAGAATCGAGTGGAAACCGTGGGTACAAATTTAGTATCAGGGAATGAGTGAGCTAAAACAAATTCCAAAACAAGTCTCCGTATATTTCTCTCAAGCATGAATTATATTTTGTCCAACTGGAAATGATAAACGCTCTGACGTTGGCCAACGAACATTGAAAAATTTAAATTGGCTGTTATCTGTTTCATGCTGTATAGTTCCTTGTAACAACCCGATTTTCCATTTGGAACCAAAGTGAGTGAGTAAACTATAATAATATTGAAATGAAGTGATGTGATATTCTTCTCCTCCATAATATCAAGGTAGTTTATATGCTAATACAAATAATAATAGAAAAAAGTGTCTCGTGTCGTCTTCCTCATATCTCTTTCCGTTCGTGGTATCATTGCAGGTTTCTTTTTCTTGCTCACTCAGAGAAGAATCAAACCTTGAGGCGTATTTGACATCTTACTTTCAAACAAAACTCTGGAAATGAGAGGAGGTTGAAGGGAACGGAGAAAGAGGGAAAAATTCGAGTAAAAATAGACTTGGAATTCAAAATGGTTATATTATGTTCCTTAACTGCATCTGACACACACTGGCGCTCAGAGTTGAGTCACACGGGCCCTCAGCCTGAAATATGAGACGGGATGGCTAGTAAAATATGAATGAGAACAAATGGAGTTACTTGACAGCATTAGCGTCACTCCCGATATACCAAAGTTATACATCTTGTTTCATGACATTATTTTCCTGTAATAAGCTTTGACTCGATGCACCCCAGTGACTGTGGTGTGGTGGTAGTGAGCACACCGGCACCAAATCCCTAACAACATAACATAACATATAAGTTGTTCTCATTCCTTTTTTTAAAAAGTAGAGCTTTCATTTCTTGGATTGTTTACGAAGTATTATGATTACGATTATTATTACTGCTGAGGACGGCTGGAGGAGAAACTCCTGAACAGCATTTGTTCCAGGTTGTAGTTACGTAAGTACTTCCTTTGGCAAGCATGTTCTCTATGTCCATAAATATTATTCAAATGGTCATGAAGCAGATGTCAATAAAATGTTATGTCATGTCGGGAAAAGGATGAATGGAGGGAAACGGGAAGCACAAATATTAGTTTATGAATTTTGTACAACTTGTACCCTTTTCCGGGTAACAGCTCCAATTCACTCTTCTAAGTCTTTACTAGTCCTCTTCAATAGAGATCCTTTTCTCGTCGAGTCCCCACGCTGAGAGGGAGCTAGTTGACTGCAACTTATTGTTAGTTAAAACAAGGCATAAGTCATTATACTCCAACACCAGCAGTGACAAAATGTAATATTGGAAGGAAACAAGGAATCAGAGTAACACTCAAGGTTCCCATTGTTTTTCTTTCTTTCGTAGAGGTACAAGAGATTTTCAAAATTTGTTTGAGTTGGATCAAGCAACCGATAGTCTGGTGTTTTCATTTTCTTATATAGGAACTGAAAATAGCGTACCATACCACACCAAACGTTCTAGGACAGAGAAAGAGAGAGTTCCAGTATGTCAGTGGCAACAGCAAGTTGGAGTAGCAGAATAAGTATTTTTCCTTATTATCGTCATTTCATTCAAACGACAAGAGAAATTGTGTGTAATGCATTCAAGCAACTGTGTATACACTGGTTGGCTGCTGCTCTGTGTATCTAGACTCAAAATGCCAGAAGTTCCATTTACATAAAGTGGGTGATTTCCAGAAAGGAAAAGCTTTGTCATAGAACGTCATACTCGTGATGACTGACGCCTTTCCCTTTATCTTCCTTACACAACTAATACACTCTCAGTAGCTGCTGCTGTTGCACTCCGTTTGGTTGTGTGGAGAATGGCATGGCATGTCTGTGATGGCGATACATTGAGTCCATTTTCTCTGCTCAATTGGTTATTACTTAGCATACAACAGATTTTACCTGGAAACTCGTTCCGCATTCATTCTGAACTGAACCGGAGAGAGAAACCAGAGCAGTACCACCAGCAAATACGCTCTCTTTGTTCTTTTGGTAGTTTTACCATTCCGAGAAATTCGTGAAGGCATGCTAATGTTGAGCACAGATTGTCAACATCAATGCTAAGTTATGGACTTATGATATTATGAACAAGAAGCTGCATTCTTTCCACTCATTATTAGAAACTCCAACTTTTCTTCCCTTCTTGGTGGGGACATGGAGAAGGTTGCTCATTCATTGTTTCATTATTCAACTCCTTTGCCTTTCTCTACCTTCTCAATTTTATATTCTACGGCTCCAAACTTTCCATATTATTTGCTTTTCAGAATAAAAAGTCTCAAGTCAAGCAACGGAAATTAAATGCAGATTGTTTTTTATGCGACGGCAGCCAAAATAACTGAGAGTTTCTACAGTGAAAGCAGTGCGGTTCGTATCGTTACTATTCTGTATAAAACTATGCAATACACCTTGAGGCAGTGAATGTGTTCGCTGGGAGAAAAATGTAACTGAAGGTGGTTCATAGGTAAATTTAACCTGAATACAAATCACGTACTCTCAAAGGCTTCTCTCTCCAACCCAACCAAACCAGCCCAATGAATGTCAGTCCGGTATTTTGGTGTTATTGGATCTTTATGTCATTTCCTTCGAAATGTATTTTTAGTGCGAAGCCATCACAGCTAATCTGGAACGGGAGGTGATAAAATGAAATTGCGCACATAGAGTGACACGGAGTGTGCACATTTATATTTTTATATTAGGATTTTTGAAACAAAACGTCAAACCGTAAACAGCATCCGGAGGCCAAAGGCATACGTCAGCATAACTAACGTACATATATTATATTTTACATAATTTTTAGTTTCTTATATAGTCCTTGTATGTCTCTGTCTCCTTCCATTTGGAAATTTTATTTTGGGTTTGAGGAACCAACCAAAGGAAGCATATAAAGCATAAAACGAGTGGGTAAAATCAATGTTAAGTGTATCCGCCGCTACAAACGTCCATCAAAATCCAGTAGATTGTCAAATGAAACACACAAGTGGATTCCATTTCGCCTTCCATCATGACAAATCTAATCATGCCTGGTTTGGTTTGCTTTTTCCAAATCAGTGTGGCTATTCTGAGTCAAAGTCAAACTCATGTCATAAAACATCACGTTGTACATTACTTTCCAAATGACATCAGTCCCTCGACATTGGATTGCCTCAGGTACAAAAACATATCATCCACACCATCATCACCCAAACGTCATGCAAGGCAACCTTTTCTGGAGAGTATGTTGGATTTTAGTAGCAGTACCAAGGAGAAAGCATGGCAGTCTGAACATACCACACAGTTCCTATTGAGCTTGTCGGTGTATCTCTGTTTATTATGGATTCCATTCCATTGTGATTCCATTTTCTCCACAATGACAATGCAATGGACTGAATGCCCAGGAAAGTAACGAAATCGCCAATAATATCAGAGCCAAATGGACGATACAAGATATTGTTATTGGTTGTACATTCAAGTAATTTTGGAGAGAAAACTAGGTTGTAGCTTTTGTGTTCTCTGTCGCCAGTGGTACTAGTTTGGGGCTTCTTAGTTTCCAAAAAAATCTCCCCCATTGATACGGAATTGGAGGGATAAAATATAAATACCGAAGGTGAACTGCTGGCTGTGTACGGTGAGAAGTATGTATTAGGATTATTGTACGTATACTGGCCGCTATGTGCTTGGTCTGGCTACGACGTTAGTAACTACATTATTCTTCTGCTGTTGACTTGACTTGTGTTTTATTATCTTGTCTCAAAGCACGAAAGAACCGTTTACCCATTTTTCGTACGATTAAATGTTCGCCCGCATAAAGGACGAGGCGACGGTCAGCTCCGTTGTGGAAGGAAGAAAAACTGCAATTATTATTGCTTATACGGGGGAACACACAAGTTCATTTAATGCCTTATTTTGACATCCAATCACTCACATTCAAGACAGAACCGGAGGAAGGGAACCAACCATTTTCACAAAAATACCAAGCAATTCACCTTAACTAGCCAGTCACTTGGACAGAAATGCAGAGCAATAATGGCAAAAGCCAAAACTCCAACTTGGTAACTCGTCCCTACAACTACTGCTGGAGCATTTGGGTGAATAAATAAATATGCTATTATTGCTCAAAAAGGTATCGTTAATACACATCAGCCACAACCAACATAACATCACATCAGAACTCCAACCAACTTTGGAGCATGAACAGCCAGAAGAGTGAAAATGGAAGGACTGACTCTGAGCGGTAAATATTTATGGTGTTTTCTAAGTGTAATGGGGAATTACCTTTAATTGCTCGAAATGGCAAAAGAGCATGCCGTTCCCAAAGAATTTACTCCCGTAAATAAAACACGGATGGACTTTCATCATATACGTGCCTATGACTGTGTCTGCACTGGAAGCGAAACCGAAAAAGCTGTAAAATGTTGCCAATCTACAAAACTGCTTTTGACATTCCTGAAAGCAGAATGTCCAAAAAGTATTACAGGCATAAATATGTATACCAACTGGATGGAGAAAAGTTGCATGTGGCTATCCCAATGCCAACTTGGATTATAACCATTTGATAGAAGCTTGCTTGCATGCTTGATAAGCCAGAGCATAACCGCTTTGTCCCTAAAACATAAAATCTGTTTTTGTTACCAGCTCTCCGGCATTCCATTCCAATGATTACATGAGCAATTTTCATATTCCATTTACAATTTGCACACACTCATAGATCCCAGCGGTGCGGACCTGACCGACACAAAACAAAAAGTTCCGTGTAAAATTTCAATTTACCGTAATTATCATACGTCATTACGCCGATGGAACGATACACAACTGTCGACAAATCGTATTATGCTAGTTATGTGCGAAATCACGTTTGTACGAATTAAAATCTCATTCCACCCATAATTCAATTCGATTTGGAGTCAAACGCCTGTACATATTATGCCTTCCAACCCCACTATAGTCCTCTATCGACTGCTCCCTTCGTTAGAATACATTTGTGGCCCCCAACAAGATGTATACACTCCTTCCACCAATCCATGTAGTTTAAAGTGAGTATTTGGGATGTCAGATATCCACAAAGCAAAATATATGGTGAGAATGCATTGTACAAACAAGCTGGCTTGTACAGTTTTTTTTATATCTTTCCATTTCATCCTTCCACTTCTTCTTTCTACACAGTAATAACTGTCATGTAAAATTTGCCGCGGATGAAGAAAGAAAAAAAAGGTAAGGAAGGAGTAACGAGCTTTTTTCTCTCGTCTTCTTTTCTTTCTTCTCTTTCTCATTTCGCCATCACAAACAAGTAAAGAAATGGCGTGTTTATGTGTGTGTACACATACTCCACATGTAATGTGATGTTATGTAAAGAAGCACAATTACTGTCTCATAAAAATTCCTTGACTCGCCGAGCAATTTCAGTAAAACAGATTTCAACCTTTTCCCCTCTCTTTTCTCATTCAAAAACGTACACTACACGTTTTCTAACAAGGTCGTGTTTAAAAAAACGAGAGAGAGAGAGATACGTACTTGTTAGAAAAAATGGTACATCACATGAATGAGTAGAAAACATAATCTTGATGCTTGTCTCTTGAATGACTGACTTGAGATAGAGGTTTGAAAAGAGTTTTTCAAAGAAAAAAGCACACATAACGTAATAAACCGAAAAACATTCATGAGCGTTTTTTACCTTTTATTATTCTCACATTTAATACCGTGCGACAACGCATCACAGCTTTGTCTGTGGTAGGGTAACTGTACCCATTATATAACTTTGCTTATGAGTTTTTTCACAAAAAAATGTACTTGATTTTTTTGAACTTTTCCCTTTTAAACTTTTAAATCATTTTTGAGCATAAAGATTAGAGATACATTTACGTACTCGCTTTCTCCGCCAACAACTCATGTACCTATGACAAGAGATCAGATCGTATCTTTTGCATCATCATCATGAATGAATGACGAACATCACAAAATCCTTTTCAACTGTTTTTTTGTGTGTGTGAAACAGTGGAAGTTGTACCTTTCATCTCACATACCTCTTTCCAAAACTGCATGTTTTTTTCCAATAGATCGAAAGGAAAATGAGTTTACGAGAAAACTTTATGAGATTTTGAAGCAGAAAAGAAATAATATGAACTTCTAATGATATTCAAAGTGATCCGAGACTAAATCCGTATTTACACAACCAGCAGCAGAGTATCACGGTGCTAGGCTCCGTGTTGTTTTTTTTTCTTACTCCACAGCTACTCCTCATGTTTACCTTTTCCCAATAGATTGACCCTCTCTCTCGTTGATCGGCTTCTCTTCCTGCCACATCAATTCCATTTAGGGATATCAACACACCAGCTTTTTGCTTCTAGAAGAACGGGGGAAGCGGTGAGAAGTTGTATGAACTTATTTCCATTTGTGGAAAAGGTAAGCTCTTTCTCAGATAAAGCTGCTCCTGGCGCTAGCTACTGGGAAAAGAATTGTTCAACTGAGGAGGGATAGCCCAAAGAATGAAAGTAGGAGTTAAGTCTGACAATAGGTTTTTCACTGGCTGTATTTTCCCAAGATCATTCCACTTCCGGAATGAATGGTCAGCTTTCAAGTATAAATATACGGTTTAGCCACTAGCATACAGTTTTGGAGGGGAGTAGTGTGGGATATTGCATTCAATTCTCCATTCCCCATATTCTCTGGGAGTGGGTGAAGCTGGATGAAAAAGGTAGCATTTCACATTGGATAAAATACTCATTCATTTCCTGAGTACGGAAAAGGACAAGGATCATTGAGCACCATGCGATGCACTAGCAAGGCATTAACGACGAAGTGACGACATATGTCTACCAGAACAAGTATACGTAGACGATGACCGTAAGCTGGAAAGTCGGATTCCTTTCTAGCAATCTTTCTTACACACATTCTTTCTTCGTCTTTACTCCTCATTGTTTGTAACAAGAATGGATGGAAAAAATCCTTCGTTTAATAATAATCAAAGTCAGACGCATGAAAATATGGGCAACCAATGACCACGCCAAACCCAGCTCTGGAGTCTGGACAAAATGTTTTCATTCCAAACTCTCGCATATAAATTTTGATATTTCCCATGACCAATCTAGTTCCTATTTTGTTCCACCTTTGGTGAACAACTGTAATAGGGTAAAACGAGCGACAAGGTAGCCCCTTTCCAATCATAGAAAATGCAATAAGCATAGGAAAGAAGTAGATGCATTTTGTCGTCGTACAAGTACTCCTCCAATTTCTTTTATTTTCCAGGACACAATTTTATTTCATCAAATATTTGTTCCTTGTGAGCATCCTGGGACGGTTGGGACGACGAGGAGCTATGAAGAATAAAAAGGTTAAGAAGCGAACCATATCGGACCGGAGCAGCGTGAAAGCAGGAGATGGTTATACGAGTATCAGCAAGAGAATACTGAAGAGCGCACTTGAGCTCACTCCATCCAAAAGGGACATTTTTCCTTGCTCTCACTCTCTCTCTCTCGACAATAATCCCCGTCAGAGGGAAGTTGGTTTGAGAGAAAGGAAAAACCTTGTTCTTTCACTCACTCCCGCTGTCTGCTCCCAACTATTCTGGTTTTGTGAGCACGAGACAAAAGAAGGCTCCGTATTTTTTGGTGGGTGCGCTGCGCGCACAATAACATGCTAACCCTTGCTGCTATCTCCTTGTTCGATGATGGGAAACAAGCTGTATAACGTTCTTTTTGCAGGACTTTTTTTCGTATGTTGGGTGCCCTTGCTAAGTAAGTAGTCATTTACAAGAGACTTAAAGAGCTCGAGAGAAGCTTGTTAAAAAGTTTTGCGTCGTTTCCTTATAATATTAAAGTAGCATGTATTGTATACAAAGTGTACCCAGAAAGGTGTAGAGACAGGAAGACACACACATAGCCCTATAGGCGTATGGTTGCGTTTACATTATTTCATGTGAGGAACAACGATCATCAAATAAAACGCAACTAGCATTGGATTGCAATGCATTGGTCGATGGGGGAATATGCACGCCGGCGCTTGGTCTCTGTCAACCGTTTTTTCTTTCTCTCTCACTCGCTCGCTCTCTTCAACCTCAACCAAACCTTTTTCTGCCTTCCCTCTTCCTCTTTTCTTTTCAAAGAATTTGGTATACAGCAGCAAAGCTCTTCTGTTTTGTTAGTACGTACATATGTACGCTATGCAAGTGCGTAGGTATACAAACTGCTCACATTCAAACAGTTGAAGTTTCATATTCGCATGGACGTGCTCTTTCTCATTCTGCTCTGCTGCTGCTATTGCTGTACCCAGCCAACCGCTTTTTTACTAGAGTCGCTCCATCATGATCGATTAGGTTTTATACGAGTCTTTTCAGGAGCATATACAAGAAAGAAAGTAGTAGTGGTGGAGAAACGGAGAGCAAGAGAGAGAGGCTATGGCTGCTTTCTATGTGGTAAAACTCGTGTGTTTCGTCTTCACTGCCAAATAATCTCTCCGCTCGCTTCCCCACTCTCGCATCTATTCTTACTCTCGCTCTCTCCCACCTTTTTGTAGTCGCCTCCATTTTTCCTTACACACACTTTCCCACTTTCCTCCTTAACTAAAATTAATCATAACAAGTATAATCATAATCATAGAATGTTAACGCAGGTATCTTCTTTGTTTCCCTTTATCTTTCTATTTTTACTATCGTATTTCAACATCTTTTCACCTCCCTTCCTTTTTGTTATCTGCCCCTTTTCCGCTCCCACACATTCCAACTTTGACTTGGGTAGAGAAAGGAGCTTCGTAAAATAAAATAAAAAGGTTTTTTTTTTGAGAAAAATTATTCAGTGGTTTTGTGCTCGTGGTTAAAAAGTGTGGCAGTGTTGTTAGTGGCAGTGGTTTTCAGGTATTTTTCATACTTACAAAGTTAGCTTTTAGTAACCATGACAAAGCGGAAATTTACAGTTTGTGAGCTGGACAGCAGCCAGAGGAACAGGGAGTCTCGAGAAGAGTTAACATTTTTATACTAAAAAATTTCCGTTTTTCGTGATGGACCGTCTTCCTACTCTCAACTCAAGCCAGTGGATTAACACTCTCTCATTCTATCTCTGGTTGCATTGAGATATTTTAGATGAGACTGGGAGAGCCAAGCCATCGCCCATCCATTGTTTCTCTGTGTAGGATCCAATACAAACTTTTTTCACTCTATAACATTCATATTACTCTTACGTATATACCATATCAATGTAGACGTGGATTTTTGAGACGTATACAATCAAGCACAAATATTTATTTGTAAATTATCCAGATAACTTACTATTTATATATTCTGTATCGTATTGTAATAAAAGCACATAATAATATGATGAGCACACCTTCCGCACAATATATATCTATATATTTATGCACTTACTTAGTTTTAAGTATGTATGTATATTTTAAAATGTATTTATATCTATACTCATGCACCATGTTTGATACTATTAGTTTGTATTCCACTTCTTCTTCCTAATACTTTGTAAAGCAACAGCACCAGCACCACAGTCAGTATTACAACATTCCATTGAGTGCAACGTAATCTTTGCACTGGAGTCGCTAGATGTACTTAATATATAATTCTTTCTTTTATTGCACGCAAGCTCCCTCACTATCTATCTATAAATATATGTATCTCACTTTAGTATAAGGCTTATATGCAAACACTTTCTCGCTTTTTAACTGCTTTCCACATCCACAGCGCTTTCTTTCCTGTTGATAGCAGCAGC
>JAQGAP010003385.1:0-12520 GCA_034697805.1 Orchesella bifasciata | reverse complement strand
ACCTAGCCGAATCACAACCGTCTCCCTATCTCTTACGTTATGAAAAGCTCTTCTAGTAAGTATATATAAATTCTTTGGCTCTTCTGCCTCCGCACTAGAGTTTTACGTAAACAGGGCAAATGATATTTTTCGTAGCTAACCTAAAAAAAGAAGCTTACACACAAACATAACAACATCCAATTTCAACCTTACGTAGTAGCCCTCCGTATGGTTTTGTATTCATCCCTTTGTTCCGTCTCCGGTATTATTGCACGCTGTGAAAATGCTGAAATTCGATGAGAGAACAAGGTCGCGGCATCAGATTTCAGTACTAGTAGCTTTTTGTAGCGCTGTGTTTCCAGAAATCCACTCGTACTCTCAAAAGATTTGTGTACCATAATATCTCATCATACTTCAACATACTTCAAAATAAGTGTACTTTTCTGCGGCATTACGTCATGCATACATGCATGCTATATAACTGCATTCATATTCATATTCTCTCATTACGGAAGTTTCCTATTAGCTCCTTTAACTCTTTGTTTCCCTTGATTTAATGAAATACACAAATAAAACTGAAGGCGGCTTGCATTTTTAAGTATGAAACTAGTCATGTTTGAATATAACTACAACTACTACTACTCAACCATGCACATTTTATTATGGTAACAAACAAAAACTGATTTTGTACTGTCCAAGATTTCCAGCTTTCCAGTGTCATAATGAGTGATGATGGCTGCAATGAAACGAAAAGAGTGTTATGTTCAAGGGAGTAAAATATCCAGGTTTTTCTTGAGCTCATACTTACAATCATCATCATCATCATTCTTGTGCGCACAAGAAAATAACAGTTGAGATGTGATAATAAGCATAATAATCTAATGGTCTAATACACGGGCTCCTGAAACTGATGAATCCAAACATGTTGGCTACTCCCATTGTTTTTTCCTCCGTTTGTTGTTTCTCCTTGTTCATGGTTGACTACCCAATTCCAAAAGGGCAAGCACACACTTGAACTCAAAGGAGTTGGACGAGGATGATGATGATTAGGAATGATGAGTATGATGATGATAATCAGGATAATGATTGTATGGTAGCCATGAAAGCTTAGTGCTCGACAGGACCGCCACAGAAGTTACCACTGCCGCCATGCTTATATAAGTAGGGCTATGTGAAGGTCACCAACGAGCAACCAACTCTGGAAATTATAGAAAAGAAGGATTAAGTTGGACAAAAACAACATGTGTGTAATGTAGCAGAGAAAAGTATCTAGAAAACATCAAAACCCTTTTTGTCCAGGCCTTTCATTAAGGGCTGCTGCTCTGCAACTTGGTGGGTGAAGTGATGTGTAGTTGAAGTTGCATTGCTCGTCTTGTCGTGTTACTTTTGTTGCTCGTGGAATGAGAAGGAGCCTTTAAAAGACGCTAATGGGACATGTAAGCCCATTAAAGCTCTTTCATAATAAGATCTGGCCAGGTCGAGCAAGTTTTCTTATGCACTTTTATTCGTTACGTTGCTTTGACATGCGTATTATTATTGCTTTTGAAATTAAGCTTGTTATTCCAGTAGTCGTTTTGCGAGCCGCAGCTATTAGTACACTCTTCGACTCATTTTTGTGATACCTTGTAGATTTGGAGTGACGTTGTCTCCCAAAAAACATTCATATAAACCTTTATGGTAATTGTGGCTGCTGGTAACCATACATGAGCCGAAATTTCCTTTAAATAGCTAATTTCATTCTTTTCTCTTTTGTGTTTCAGGTCCTCTGGGTGTGATGAATCTTACTGGAATAGCTACCACGGTTCAAATGGAACCTGCGTGTTCACCCCATCCAGCTCTAGCGTGTCGTATGAGAATGATCGAATAACCTCATCCATCATGAGTTTCCCTCAGTTGAAGAATGTTCGATTGTTTTGCGACCAAACGAATCATAACTCGAAGGCACCCACCAAGCAAAATTTCTTGTGTGATGGCAAGTCCACGTCGGAGGTCATATATGCCCACCCTGACTTCAGAAACCTTGCGTTCAGGTTGGTTATTTTATGATCAATTTATATTTCACAAAAGCATCCAAATGACTAACATCAAGTACATTGCGGTTCTACGTACAATAATCTTGGTCATGAGAAAGTGGTTTGTTGGAATGAGATTTAAACAAGATTCGTTAGCAAAACTCCATAATTTTATTCAGGTTTAGCCATCCAATCATCATTTTCATTGTGACTCGTTACAGATAAACGCGTTGCAATTTGTGGTGCACAAAATCCATAAAGTAATGAGTACTAAAGCATTGTGGATAACGTAACAATAAATATATTATCAACTGCATGTTTAAAATCTGCATCGGTTCCCGTTACATACACACTTTGACTTACAAATTTCACTGAATTGCGATTTTACGCTTGATACACAACTGCCAGCATGTAAACCCGCCACACACACACACACTGCCAAATGAATTCTCCATACGTGAATATATGCGCCCAGTGACGTTCCCCACTTTCTGGAGAATGTGAAAAGCAATTTGAAAGCAATTCCAGTGAAGGGCTTCTCCAGGGTTTCCAGTTCTGAAAAAGATAAGATTAATCGCTAGATTTGTTGCATGCATAATAATAAAGGCTATATATATCTTAACGTCTGCTCACATAATGCTCAAGCTTCAGTGGAGTCATTGCCAGTAGCATTACGTATTCATATTACAATGAATTTCTCATTCGATCCCAAGTTTACTGGCTTGGAGACACCCGTTCCTAATATTACGTTATGGCTAATCCAGTAGCTGCTACCAGCTCCTTTTAAGCTTGTCTTGCACGAACCATGTGTATTATTCGGGTCCAGCAACAGTACTATTTGCTCTCTTTCTCTCTCGACGAATGTATGAAAAGAGTCCTTTCAACCTCGATTCTGGATGGTGGTAGCCTGTAAACATGCTTTATGTTTTTTGTTTAGCATTGTGATGTCTCATGTAATCATACTTTCCATTAGGTACAAATATTATGTAACGTACGTAAGCACAACCAACTAAATGTATGTATATTTCGTGTGACTACTCCGCATAATATTATACCACAAAATGTGCAATAGAAATATCCATAACTTATGGATACCGGGCATAATATACTTGTTCTCGTTAGCCATAATCATAATGGCAGCAGTAATAACATTGTTGAGCAAAATTTATGAAGATTTAGATTCCGGCTCGATGTAGACTAATCCTGTATTTATTTTTGGTTGTGTAAAAACACATATGTACATGTTTATTAATATGAAATTCAAAAGTCGATTCCTACATGAGCTCATGATTATATCGAGCTCCAAGCAAGAGCATTATATAATGCTTTCACCATTGAAGTGAAACTATGCCAGCCTTTTCATTGTTGGGAAGTATTTACAACTTCTGGAGAATTATTAAAAACAAGCACAACCTCACCATAAACCACGCAAAAGAAAATTGGAGCGATAAAACACATTTAAACAAATAACCGAGCGTTGGGACTCCTATAAATAGTTGAACAAGGAGCTTGTTAGTTGTTAGTTCATCAAAATATGAGCAAATTTTAATGTAGTATTGGCAATTTGCGTGATTTACAAACATTACACACTTCAATGTTTCAAGTGGATGAAATGTATAGAATCACCATTAAAGTGGAGTGTAAACAGAAAAAGTAATAGAAAACCACGTAGATATTCGTTTACAATACAATAATCAGCTCCAACTAAAAAGTTGTGGCTTTTCTCTTATGACCAACAACTCTACTTCGACCTTTATACGTTTATCAAGTGATTTGTGAAAGAAACGTGTGTGCCCACTCGAGTAGCCCAACTCTTCATCCAACCCTTTCACCAACAGGATTGTTGAGTGGGAGTGGGCTTTTGACAGTCTCTTGATTTTATTATAACTTTTACTACAATTTGAGTCATTATGAATTGTACTTACTTGGTAATAACTGTCGACCACAAAAAGGAGTGAAGTTAAAGGTTTCAGTTCTTGAAACCGGAAGCTCCGCATTTGGTACAAATGACATGCATCCAAAACTTGTGAAAGACATTTGGAGAGGGGGAGGCACGTAACTCCTTTATATTTATTTAAAATCATACACGTACATAAATGAAGTAGAGAAAATTGTGTGTGAGTACGGAAAAGGCGAAACAAGGTTGGGAAAAGACAAAAAAAATAGCCAGCTAAAACCAAAAGAAACCTAATTTTACCACTACGTTGTTAGAGGTGCTGGAATTTATTAGCTGTCAATGACTTTTTACAGTCTGCGAACGGGCAAATTGCTGAGTATTTTTTTAATTAGCAAGTTTTCCCTTTTTTATGCCCATTTGATAATATCTTATCAGTTTACGGTGGGGTATAAAGAAACTTTAGTATTACGTGGGCGCAATAAAGCCCAAAAGATTTTATGAGTTCGTTTCAAGCCTTACAAATGTAGCTTTTCACTCGTTTCCACTGAAAGTAGGTATTTTAATACTTTTGATATATCAATTGACTTCAGATACCTGCTTATTAGCCAAGCTCTGAAATTGTGAGCGGAAGAAACACATGCTTACAAGATTGTATACTAGGTACTGCATGTAGACATCTTGTATATCCCTGTTTCTAATTAGCTAGCTAAATAATCTATGATATTATAAGTGAAAGGTTTTGACATGTGATAATTGCACCTTTGAAAACTACCCAGTTATTTCAGCTCAGCCAATGTTCGCCATGTGTCATACAAGCAAACTCTTCATGACTTTTGACCTTTGGAAATTGAAGCTTTGATTAGATTTCCGTCTGTCATACAGTTTAATTGCCACTTTGAATGTTAAATCCAATAAATAACATTTGCTGGTTGAGAAGAGTGAGCAATTTCCTTTCGGCAAATTTATTTGGCTACTGTTACATTCCGGGTTTATAGTAGCGAATAACCTCATCTCATAAAATAAAAGATTAGTAGCACAGGTTTGCTTAGTAGCCCTGTAGCATGCATGCATAATGCCTGTGTCGTTAAGCTGTTGATAAACCTTGTATCTGGCTTCCCATATAGAGATAAACATTCCACATCTCGTGCTATGGCAAATGTTGAGTGCATTCACCAGAACAGTTCTCTTTTGCCTTGTGTATATCTCTATTGCAGTGTAATTCACTTTCATCAGGGCTAATTAACCGGGTAAAGACTTCCAAAAAGGTTTATTAGTATCGCACTCAGAGCCTAAGTGTGAGCTGATAGCTCTCTCCGTGCATACTGGGTACAGACTTCTACTTTTGTGCTTTTTCTTTCAAAGAACATTATTAGAAATCACGCAAATACTCGTGACTACTAAGTAATACATACGTACATCATGTATGTCGCAAGTCCCAAAGCAATTTACAGCTGTGCTGCTTGCTGGAGGGGAGAAATGGAGAAACCATACCCTATCAAAATCCTGTGAATTGGGCTGAAAGATAACGAAATTAGATGCGGAAATTTGTCCTCTTCCACTCATTCCTCCTACTACCACTGTAGACTTTCTCTTTTCCTCCTAGTTTCCGACGGGAAAAGACAAAACGCGATGTCGATGATGCCTCAGTTGAGTTGGCTCACAAACGCAAACTAAGAGACACCGTCATTGTAATTTGTAGTGCGTTGCAACGCTATTGAATAGCTTGTAATCATCCTCATTGTTGGTTTGGTATGTGTGTTGTTTGACTTGCGTTTATGATGATCACAACATAGCCATAAGTGTCTACATAGCGTTGGAGGGTAAATAACCTGTGCCTTTGCTGTTGCGATTGGAGAACTTTTCGTGTCCACTAATATACTCACACACATATGCATTTTGTTTGTCGTAAATGTGTAAGTTATGGAAGCAACATGCAATGCAAAAGTGATGTGATGTGAGTAAAGCAGCCGGTAACGAACGGGAATGATTAGATAAAAGAGATTGAGTTTACACATTGGCAAGGGAATTAGTCGCCATAATGGACTTGGACAAAGTAGCTAATGCGTTCACACAAACCCCGAAATGTATGGACTTTCACAAGAAAATGGATGATGTGGCTCTTCTAATTTACCAAACAACTCCAATAATATCCCTTTTCCATTGAATGAGCAGGGCTCCGCTGACTTTCAATGAATTCAACAACTATAGATACGTTGATACCGGTAACTTTCAAAGGGAACCGTACCCGGCCAAATAGTGGAGAGTACCTTGGAAAGTGTACTCTGACTGTCGGCACTGTTATGTTTGCCATTAGTTCTATCTCACGCTATTTCCTCGTTTGATTATGACGATGATGATAATGAAATAAAATAATAGCATCCACACTGAATATTTTTGCGCTGGCTTCGCCTATAGTTCCTATGGTGGATCCCCACAGCAAGACCAGACCAGACCAATCTTTTTAAAATGGAAGAACATGTGGAATTGGTCCAAGCTTTGTAAAATGAAGTTTACCAAAATTAGTATAAAAGCACTATGACACACGTGTCGTTTTTGTCTCTCTCCAGTCCTTTGTACAGGGGCTGGAATGTGGCTTTTTACAAAGTTTTTGTCAGAGGAACACATTTGGAATTAATCGAAAAGTTGGAGGGAGTATCATGGAGGAATTATGCAAGCTAATGGTAATGGAAAATGCTTGAAAAACTGATTCCTACAGTGCATCTACATAGCAGGGAGCCAACGGCATCCAAACACGCGACTAGACCAGACCAATCTCATTTTTAGCATTATATAAAATCATCATTTTTTCCTCAAACTCATTCTTTTAAGTTGTTATAAAAAGTTTTTTTTAAATCAACAGTCAGTCAATGTTAAAAATGCATGGAGCTTTGACAAGTTTTGAAACTACAGAAGAATCCAACTCGCCAGAATTAAAATGTAGCATGTCCCTATTAACAAAACTATTCATCGCTGTGTTTAACTAATTCAACTCCTACTTTTCACCACACTATAGATCACTGAACAATGGTGAAGCAGGGTTTGGTGAAAGCAGTTAGTTTTTTTGGGAGCCTCACAAAATGGGATAATATGGTGTGTAGAAAGATGGGAAGTTTGCCAAAAATGTGGGGGAAGAAAACGACAAAACAAATTCCAGCTTGTTAGGAATGCAGATATAGAGCTATATAATATTATGCACCTTTGCTATATAGCACATGTTAGCGCACTTTATCAACTGTTTCTGGACTCCTCGACGAATAAAATATTAGAATTGGTTGCCTCTTGGCTGTTGTGTGTGATCCACATGTAAATGGGACTATGCAAATTTTCTTTCTGTTTTTAAGAGTTGAATTTTAAAGGTGGAATAAGTCGGAAACGCGTATGTAGTACCGACCTTAGTCTGCAGTCTCCTCACGGCTTTATACTTACTACCTACCGTTCAGGTTATGTATCTACCTAAAACTTTTACTTTCATTCAGGTCCTCATATTTTGCTTTTCCCTTGAGTGGCCCGTTCTAACTCAAGAACCCGGTTAAAACTGGCTGCATTCTCGTATTGTATCCAGATTCCTGGTTGAACATTTTGAAAATTTACTCACCGAATATTTATTTAAGCATAACATATTTTGTTATATAATATGTGTATTTGCATAATTTTGCGTTACAGTTTACGCGGTGAAACAAGCTTTCCAAGTCATTTTTAAGTAACCATAAAGGAGGAATGCCAAAGCAAGTAATATTATTGCTAATGTTAAACGAAAATGCAATGACCCGGAAATTATCTTTGCATTT
Source organism: Orchesella bifasciata (assembly GCA_034697805.1). Taxonomy (NCBI): domain Eukaryota; kingdom Metazoa; phylum Arthropoda; class Collembola; order Entomobryomorpha; family Orchesellidae; genus Orchesella; species Orchesella bifasciata. Next base: position 4,844 of record JAQGAP010003385.1, on the reverse strand, counting down.
ATTAGCTTTCCTATTATCTTTATGACTTCTCTTGAGATTCAGTCGTACAACCACTTTTTGGCCCTCCATTTACAACTTTGAGCTGGAGTTGATCTCTCCGTTCTTACAGATAATATGATGATGACGACGATGATACACTTTAAGGTTTCCCTGCATGAGACTCTCTGGTTGAGGAGCACTACGTGCTCCTCCTAGTTTTAAGGTATGTACGTCCAGGAATTGTAAATGATATTATTGTCACAAGTCCTATTTGCATATAATGTTCCCCGTCAGTTTTTACCCGGGTCCTTAACATTTACATCTGTTTTGTTTCGAGTGGAATTTACATCTTGACTATGTGAACTTAAGATATTCCAAGTAGAACTACTGGGGACTTATGTGAATTCCTAGATATTATAAAAACAATTTTGAGTGTTCTCCAGAAAACAGGTTCTTTACAAGAAGACGACACTGGAGAGCTTGTAATACGGAAAGCTTTCTTCTTGTGAAAATCGTGGCAGTTGTTTTCTTAGAAATGTTCAGCGAAAATCGCGCTGGTTGTTGACTTATTCACAGCGAGCAACTCCAGTGCTAATTACATTTGGAAAATGAATGTTAAATATTTACACTCTCTAAATCTTGTCGTAGTGAAGATTGACACAAGTTTTCAGGAATTATAATTTAGTGAGCTCATGGGCATGATGAAACTTGCATAAAGCAGCTTTCCCTTGTTTCGTCAAACTTTCTCTGGAAATGAAAGGAAAATTATGTGTTTCAATCAGCAGCATCAGGACTGGGGTGGATTGAGTTAATGTAGTCGTAAGGTGTATCACCATCTTACATTACAGTTAATAATTCCTCTATTCTCTTACTTTTGTACGTATTTCCACAAAATTCAATCTATAATGGAGGAAATTGACACGTGGACATAACTTTCCCGCTAGGTATGTCTGGTCTGAAATATTCATTGAGGGAAAGTGTTCCCCTTGAAGAGTTGTGTAACATGCCCTGCCGATTTTATAACATGTATGTGCTTTGAATTCTCACATGATGGTGGCTGATGGTGCTATGGTGGAGTAACTCCTGCTTTTCCTCAATTTGATTGCGAAGGCTGTTCTCATGTTGTGAAACGCCATTTTGCAAGATTAGGAATGGAGAAATTTTTAGTGGGGGAAGATATTACTGAACCAGTTTTTGACATTTTTATAGTGTGGACATTGGGAATTAGACTAAAAACTCTTTGAATTCAAACTCTTAGTAAATTTCTCAAGGGACGCTTCCAGAATGACACAGTTTCCCCACTTTTCTTACCATTTTATGGAATTGCTGAGCCAAGCCACAACACCAGGCAGACATCATATCCAGACCAGACGAGGAGGCTATATCCAGACTCTCGTATCATTCTAAATGTGGAGCAGACGGGGAGGGCGGCTAGGGCAAAAGAATTGTAATAATAAGAATTTGAGTGTCCTTTTTCTGGCTTGCTTGCATTCAGGCTTGAAGGTGATGTGATGTGCTGAATGCAAAGACGCTCTTACGGCTTTGAATGACTCACACCTAACTACAAGCAACCAACCAACCGACTTTTGCTTTTACTCTTCTGGCCTCCGTTAGAAATTTAATGGATGTTACTTGTATTCTATGAGGTTAGATTTGTGTTTTTTCTCCAAATGGTATAAATTCCTCAGTCCTATCGTTATCGTTAGCCTTTTCCCGGAAAGGAGCAGTTTAGTTTTCTTCTCAGAGTTTAGAACAAGGTTGCTAAACCACTACTACCAAAGTATCCATTCCTTCGAGAAGTTTTTTTGGTACATTGTTGCTTCCTCCTCCACTCACAACTTACATGCATATCAGTACTCACATCCATATGCAAAAGGAAACGAAAGATTTGGATGAGTTTCGGAAAATGAAGCCGTTTTCTCAAAGATAAACCCAGACATTCCTTAACTTCATGGCTATCTTCTCTTGTTATCTTCATGCATTCATACGATCGGCTCCGTCCGTAAGTGCCAGTGAAATGGTTTTACATCCAAGATTTGCTATTTTCATACCAGGTAAGTTCTAAAAGAGGATTATTGCTGTTAAATGCAATAAGCAGGCCAGGATCTAAAAAGTTTGCTTCATTATGGCAAATTTTTTCCACACTTTTTTAGAGGTGAAACTATGAACGCAAAAACATGTTAAATAAAATATTCGGTATAATTTTTGCAGTCTGCTTTCCATTAGCTAAGTTCAAACAACAACAGTAGATTGGCAACTGGCAGTTCGCTGCATGTTTATTCGACTGCATTAACGATGAGTAGGTTACGGCAACGTATTCGTTTTGACTAAACTAAAAAGATGCTGATTCACAGTGTCAGGTTATTTCTTTATCCTCAGGGCGTAGCCCCAGGAGGGAATAAGTTAAAGAAACTGGGTGAAACGGTGAAAGCACATATAAAACTGATGGTTGGTAAACAGAGCTGAAAATGAAATCCAATACATGCATACTACTAAGATAGCAAATAAGTTATGTATATACAGGTGAATAGGCTAATGTTCTGAAAACAAGAATCGAAAGTAAGAGAGAGAGAGAAAAAAAAGGAGAAGAAAAACGCGCTCTCATTGTACAAGTACACAAAAGTATCTAGTCAGGTTGGATATCTGAAGATGAACTTCTCCTCCATTAGGAGCAGCCTGCCTGCAGCCAACAGCTGCTACCACCTTCTTTTTTAGATGCCAACACGCCATGTCTGATAGCACTCAAGCATACCACCACTAGGGCTTTTTACTTATTATTCCAAGTAGGAAACAGAATGAGTGAAAGGAGAGAGAAAAGTTTTTGTTTGAAATATATATCTCTGCAGTGTGCTCCCTTAACTGGGGAAATATGGTATGCCTACATACTTTTCTTCACTCTCCCCGTATGCAAAAAAGAAGGTGGCACAAATGAAAGAGAATTCAAGTTGGATTGATGATGATGAGGAGGATGCTTTCACTTTTATCTTGTTCCACAAAAAAAGTTATTCTTCTTGCTGCCACTGACTGTATATCAACATCCGCCATCAACTTTGAGTCATTCTACACAGTTGGCTATGGCTTGTTTTCCAACATAATGCAATATTTTCAAAAACACTAGTTTCAAAAGGTGATCGAGCCTTCTGAAATGGGGCAGGAGCCACGAAGCCTGAATATCTATTGCTGAAATTTGAATTCAAGGAGCTTAATAATATCGCAAGGGAAACTGCTTCAGTTATAAGCGGAGCGTAGTTTTATATACAAGAAGGTTTATTTGTATGACGATCTCCTTTCTCCTCTCTACTATTCATTCATTTTGGTACAAAGTCATTGAGTTGGTCCGTGAGTGACTGGGAAGGTAAAAGTTGTTGCTCTTCAACTTTTTGTACCTTTATTCATACCCTATTTTTACTTTGCTTTTCAAGCGTCATTCTTTCACCACCGACTTTTCCTCGAATTTTGTTCGCAGCTCCTTCTGAGCAAAAAATGTAAGTGGGTCAGAACAACGTTTATGTATTCATCCATCTTTGTTGTCGTCCATATATAGTCATGACAAGGGAAGGTATGTACACGTACATCTCGTCGTTGTGATGATGATGATGAGCTACGAGACGGGATAAAAGACAGTGGCACAATAACAATGAAGTCGTACACACAGTGGATCATGATGACAATGATGAGAGTTGCACCCTAGGCGTGAATAAAGGTTTGACTTATTGAGATGAAGATGATGAGGGATATGAGAAAAAGAAGAGAAAGAGAGTTGAGTTGGTGATGGGAGGAAGCCTTGTAGTGGAAAATAACTAATAAAGACCACTGCATTCTACTTTCACTACCCTTTGGCCTTTATTCAGATGTTCTTTGGGTTCAAGACGTCACCATCCTCATTGTTCATGCCTTTTGTCTTGTTGAGCAGTGTGACCGACTTGAAGTACGCACGCATTACATTTCCAAAAAGTCGGAGTTTCTTTGGGGTAGCTCATGATACTTTAGTTGAATGAAGTTGTCTTCTATTTATGCTGGGCTCCTTGTTCAAAAGTGAGTGAAAAGTGTTCTCGGCTGGTTAAAACAGAGACCCACATAACCTCCCATAGGGCAACCAGTTATCTAAAAAGTACTTCAGTGAAACCACTGATCTTTCGCCTTATTCTTCAATGAATTATATGGGCTTAAGTGACAGAGCTGAAATATACCTAGACACTTGAGTATTTTGACGAAATTCTAAAATACTTGAGAGTACAGCTATTTTCGGATTTCAAGAAAGAACGTGCTTTACAATGACGAACACTCATGCAAATTAATCCAGAATTTTGAGTCGCTTTTGTTCAGGCTTGGTAGTAATTATTAGGTCAGTAAATGCTGGATTCGTAAAACGATTCACGGACGTGTTTTTGGTATTTTTGCAAGAAACAAACGAGTGTTGGAGGGAGTGTTGCTGTAATGGGGAATGAGTAGCTGAAAATTACCACTTACATTTCCTCTTGATTACTTGCGAAACAAAGCCGCATTATCGTAAAAATAGCATGTAGAAATACGCATTTACCATGTAATTCATATGTGAGAGGTGTTAATACAAAAGTAATGTTGTGTTTTTTAAAAGGAGAATTACACACTAAAAAATATTTCTATTCTTGTTGTTTTATTTTCAGGGAGCCGAACGTGCCTGTGCCAGCACCTGAGTTCATAGTGAAGAAAATCGCGACTCCAAGATTTGTATTGTTGGTGGAGGAAACCGGAAACATGAATTTAAGGGTAAGATCCGTACAAAATCCTGTTTTGTAAAATGCAACAAAAATATTAACTACCTCGATTTCTTTGAACTCACCTCCATTTTTGCGACGGAAGCGTCATAAATACGTGGATGGGAA
>JAQGAP010003384.1:0-12521 GCA_034697805.1 Orchesella bifasciata | reverse complement strand
CAATTAGTGTAAATTGTCAAAATCGACGGAATATTATTGTGTTCAAAATTTATTTATGAATTCAATTATGCATGCATCTCGAAGTCTACTATATTCTTAGGTTTTAATCATTCATGCAAAACGTTAATTTTGTTAAAATTATAATATTCATACTACAAACAGTCTCAAACTTTCCGACTTAGTCGCCGTTGATGAAGCAGCTTATGCGCAATTACTGTCGTCTTCACCTTCTTCATCAATCTTGATTGAGTGGATAGGACATGACTAAACCTAATAGATAATTACCAACTCAATCTTCACAAAGATTGAAATTTCTAAACCAAATAGAGCTAGAGCAGTGACCATGAATTTCATGTTGGTAATTTCCTTTGGGACAATGTCCAAGGGAAGACTGCAAAGTCAATCAAAGTCAAGCAAAGTCAACTCAAGTGCAATTAACGTTTGTTAGCAGACATAAGCTAACCGATTCCTAGTTCGAAACAAAACATTCAAAAATGTTGACATTTTCGTTTGATAAATTTACTCGTAGCATAGTTATAGCATAGCATAGCACTAGCGTAGTTATTGCAACCAGGGCGCCTGTTCACCTTAAGTCAGCTTATGTTCTCAAACTACTATTGGTTTGCCAAATTTCGGTGAGTAAACTTTTTCAATTTATTTCACAATTTATTTGAGGAACTGGAAAACGTGTTGATTAACAGCAAATAGTTTTCCACCAACTAGGGATGGTTATTCAAGCCAATAACGATTTAGCAGACAATGTTACGAGCGTTGAGATCCTGTAACAGGTAAAGTTTTAGGCGGTTTTATGTAACTTTTACCTGCCTGCGTAAGAGCTGAGGGGTGAAAACAGGTTGAGTTTGGATGTTCATTTCATTGTTGACATTATTTACATCAATTTGTAGAATGTTATGTCTACAGAATAAAAAAATTCACTGGCAGTGTAAATATGTTGTGGCCTTTTCTAATAAATATTGATGAATGATTGGGATGCTCCATCTAATTGCATGAGTAATAGGCAAAAAAGTATTCCATCAGCAGAACTCATGAATTTGTCAAACTAAAATAAGTATTCAGCGCATGAAAGAAGAAGCAGTGAATTGTTTCGCCGTGTATGCATGAGACGAGGCAGAAACAGAAGCCCATTATATTGTATGTCTTTTGTACGGACCGATTGGCAACTTCGCGATCATAGCCGCAACCACGGATTTTGGGGTGGAGGGGACATTTAATTTCGTAAAATTCTACTCTCATGCCCGAAGCATTTTAAAGCCGATTTTTTAACAAAAACGCCATTATTAGCTTTAAATATGAATTTCTTAGCAAAAATTCGTTACAGAATTAGAATTGAACAAAATTTTGGACTAAAAAACGTGCCAAATGCTCAAATATTGCACTAAAATTACAGTTTGCCAAGAAAAGTGGACAAAATTGGACTGAAAAAATACTAAATTTCAGTTATTAACACCCAAAAAAGCAAAAATTGTACTTGTCAGCTTTTGTTGGAGGGGACAAAGGGGACATTGAGGGGGACATGAAATTTCTTGGAGGGGACGATGTCCCCTTAGTCCCCTCCTGTTGTTACGGGCACGTTCGCGATGACAACGATATGTATTTTCATTTTAAGCACTTCAAAGTAAACATATATAACACAGTAAAAACAAAGTTTTTCCACGAAAAATAAAACTTTGCATCTCCGATCAACGGTTTTTCATGGTATATCGATAGACATTGTATAGCTATGCAAAAGTCCACATTATGGCTTTGGGGTAAGTTGAGACGACCGTACTGGGGCCATTTGAAGGTCAATCGACGGAATGCGATTTACTCATTCATTTGTTAACCGATTGACTTGAAATTTGGCACACAGTCGTGTTGGGTGATTCCCCAGAGGGAGAATCCTCAGATTTTCAAATTTAAACTTTAGTGCAAAGTTACGAATGTCATAATTTTAAATATTTAGGTAAGCGTGTGGACCAATACGGATTCACCAATCATATTTAAACTGTAATATGGACCATACAAAAGTTTTATGAAAATGCGACCTTCTATGTGGGGCCACATGTGGTGCCACCATGGGTTGCAAAAAGTAACCACTTTTGTTCCAGGATAACATGGCACTATGCGTAGGAAGTCTAATGCAGCAAGAATTATGAAAATCGGACCATTAGGTACCAAGTTATGGAGCCTTGAAGTTATCAATCCTGGAAGTCGAGTTGGACCACTTCGAGAAAAAGAAGGTTTGGGATTATAGAATCGAGGCTTTTTGAATTAATGTTGTAGATAAATAACTGAAATTCATTTTCAACGTTTATTACACTTTTTTTCTCGAAGTCGCCCAAGTCGACTTCCAGGATTGATAACTTCAAGGCTCCATATCTTGGTACCTAATACTCCGATTTTCATAATTCTTGCTGCATTAGACTTCCTACGCATAGTGCCATGTTATCCTGGAACAAAAGCGGTTACTTTTTGCAACCCATGGTGGCCCCACATAGAAGGTCGCATTTTCATAAAACTTTTGTATGATCCATATTACAGTTTAAATATGATTGGTGAATCCGTATTGGTCCACACGCTTACCTAAACATTTAAAATTATGACATTCGTAACTTGGCGCCAAAGTTGAAATTTGAAAATCTGAGGATATTCCGTCTGGGGAATCGCCCAAAACGACTGTGTGTCAAATTTCAGGTCAATCGGTTAACAAATGAATGAGTAAATCGCATTCCGTCGATTGACATTCAAATGGCCCCAGTACGGTCGTCTCAACTTACCCCAAAGCCATAATGTGGACTTTTGCATAGCTATACAATGTCTATCGATATACTATGAAAAACCGTTGATCGGAGATGCAAAGTTTTATTTTTCGTGGAAAAACTTTGTTTTTACTGAGCATGTTTAGAAGGCATACTTAATTCACATATGAATTGGAAATATCTGTGTATTTTGGATGGCGTTGAGTTTTACCGTGTTTTTTTCTTATCACGTTCCAGCCTCTGCTTTTCAAATGAGGAACGAAAATTAAGACGATTGTTAATTAGCGTACGCTTACGAACGGCAAACTAGAATTAGATATGTAAAGGTTGTAATGTGATGGTTTTTAAAAGCAATGTAATATTTAAAGTATTTTTATTAAAACAGCATGAACAATTGATCAGCAAAACAGATGCTTCAATAGCAGAACAGCAGATTCTCAAGCAAGCGCTGTTTCAGTTGTTTGCATACATGTATAATTCATAGGTGCTTAAAATTCTCAGAAAAGAACAGTAAGGTCATAAAAAATCGATTCGTCGTAAGCCATTTTACAACTCTATTGTGTTCTTGCGATAGCTTCGCAGCTGGGGTATATAAAGAACTGGAGAGGATCTGTCTGTTAGGTGATTTGTTTTATAAACCTTGCATGAATTCGATATTATTAGTGTTTGATACCAAGTTCATAATATAACGCCATTCACTTTTATTTAATCTAATTTAGACAGCTCAACCACTTTTACCATAGGTGAACAGAAATAAAACCTGAATAGGCCCACTTTGAATTTTGAAATAGGTTATTATCTTGGAAAATAATATCCTAAGACTTACGTACCAATTGTTTACTAATTAAATACTGCATTATCTGACCTGATTTCACAACAGAAAACTGGTTTTATACAAACTTAATTTAGGATTGAAAATTGATGTCGTTTTCCAAGATGACATGATTTTACTACTCCAGAATCTAAATGTCTTGAGTTTAATAGTAATACATTCTGCTAAAATTGAGAGAGCGCAGCTTTGTCTATAATGGAGTAAAGTGTTTCTTTAGTTATCATGTTCTTTCCTGATTTTCTCTCCTCTGGTTATTCCTGTTCTAATCTGTCTGCTTTAATCTACATTCTCCATAACGCTTCTTCCGTGCTACGTAACTATTTGCCATAACTATACCTATCTACGCTATTCCTTTTGTAATTGTAATTGTAATTCTGTGTTTATTCGAGTAACAGAGTTAATAATGCATTACAACATTGTTTTCAATAACAAGTCACATTCAAGAAGTAAAACGAAAACATAAATAATCCTAACAACTAATCAATATATATTCTGATTGTACAATAAACTTTTTTTTTGAAAATTTGAAAGATTTGATTTGAGAGAACAATTTTAGTCATGATAATCAGTAGTATTTGTATATAAGTTGCCGTTTTTCGATGATATGTCGTCGTAATAGTATATCAAATCCTGTGAAGGACTCTGTTTCTTTAAGTTCATTCGGCAAGTCATTCCACATTTGAATTGTTCGATAGTAAAACGTTGATTTTCCATATTCTGTTGACATTCTGGGTACGATGAAATCGTGGGCGTTTCTCAAGTTGATTGTTGAAGAGCTCGGCTGGCTTCTGTTTGCCTTGGTTTGAAATTTTGTGAAACACTGCGTCAGTGAAGACTTGTTATTTACTATGTTCTTTTTCACAAAGTTTATTGAGTAAATCAACAATCGTTCTTGGACTGTCAGCCAGTTCAATTTTTCTAGTGCATTACACTTATCTTTGTCTTGTTTTGTATTTTTAGCACAATTAAACACTACAGTATTGGCTGCTTTTAATATAATACTATCTAATCGCATGGTTTGTGTTTCAGACAATTTACCCCAGACTGGTAGACAATATTCTAACAACGATATGATTAGAGAAGTTGTAAAAATTAGTCTCCATTTTTCATGGAAATATTTTTTGTATCTTCGCAATAAAAACAGCCTATTTGTCATGCTTTTACAAGTTTTTTCGTAATGACTATCAAACGATAGACTACAGTTAAGATTCAGCCCTAAATACTTGAATTCATTAACAGTTTCAATTTGATTGTCGCCTATCTTTCGTTTAAAAGTATGATTACATTGTTGAAACTTTGCTTTGAAAATCATTGCTATAGGGTTTAGATTGAGTTTGACCTCTTTTCACTATTATTTGCCTATTTTCGAAGTACGATTTAAACCACAGCAAAACGTTTCCGCTCACGCCACAATCACGTAACTTACACAGAAACTTACTGTATTGTAGTCTGTCAAATGCTTGCTGAAAGTCAACAAAAATTGCACCTGTCAATTCTTTTTTATCTGCAGTAGACTTGATATCGTCAGTCAGCACTAAAATTGCACTTTGTGTTGATCTATGTTTCCTATAACCGTGCTGTTCATTCATGTAGTTATTTGTGGATTCCAAATGTGATGAAACATGATTATACACAATCTTTTCAATTATTTTCGCAGTGGATGTTAGTATAGAAATTCGCCGATAATTTTTTGGCTGGGATTTTTCTCCTTTCTGCTTGTAAAGTGGATGTTTCCTGGCAATTTTCTCTACTGCTTGCTCTCCGGTTGGCTGCTGCTTAGCTGAATTCCTATCTACGCTATGTATAAATTCATAGGCATTATAGGACTGCCATGGAGCTTTACCACGGACGGACGGACATTCACTCTCCCACTCTTCCCTGCAATTCCAAATACTTGCTACGCTGCGTTAATAATAATTTTAAATCATTGATTATGAGCAACATATCTCTTCAGGTTAGGTTAGGAGTTAAATGATATAGTTCATTTGGGTCTTACTAACCGGTGACGACGTTCCAGTACCCACATTAAAACTTGACAAAACATAGCTACTAAATGTCGAGCTATAGCAGATAGTTTTCCTAACTGAATGGTTATTGTAAAGGTGTGATGGAGGGGGCTTGTATTGCAAATAACGCTTTGCTAGGGATTTGTGGGGCATTGTATGCCGTATAAGTGGGTCAGTGTAAAATAAGACCTTTAATATTTTTGTGAATGTCTTTTGACTAACCTAACCAGAACAGTTTTGAAAGTCAAAAAATTCAGCAGCTCATACACTCGCAGAAATCCAATTTTAGAGATTTGGCAGCCAGCCAGGCAGTTGCTGGGACAGTCCCTCTAGTTACGGACTTTTCCGTGCCAATGATTCAGTTGGGAAGAGATTTCAGTTGCATTCGTAAATTGACTCGTAAAATTCAGCCAACAATATTTATGTCATTGCACAGCACTGCCAGACCTGTAAATTGTGATTCGTATATGAATGACGTAATGGGTTTTCAGCTCATAGACTGGAGTGCAAATATAAGAATCAACATTACAGTAATCACGAAGCTGATTTTTTTAAAATAAAAGCTAATAAAATGAATGAGTAAAGCAAGCCGTGGACAGAGAACACTTTGCGAAATATTTAATATTGTTTTAATGGGCCACAGTAACAGGCTAGTAGCCTTTCTATTAAGATTGCGTGGTCGCAAGAGTGTGAATAATTTAGAAAAATAGTAATTGAAGGGAAAAGTGTGCTTTTTCTTTCCTAAAAAAGGTTTTCTTGTTGTCCGCTGGAGTTATCAACGTTATGAGTAAACGAAAATTCTTTTCAAACAACTGCTACGCACTTCAAAGGGACTGTACACTTAAATCGTTTAAAAATCAAGAATTGCAAGTAACAAAAAAATCCTCTCAAAGACGGTCTATTCAAGCATTATTGTTGTTCTACAATGGTAACTAGGATTACTGAGAACTACTGAAAATGTTATCATATAAACACTGAATGGGATTGAGTTCCTAAATCTGTATCGGCCAATAGTATTATACTGATCTTGCAAAAAAGAAATTCATAGCAGGCCCAATGTATTGTTGTTCAAGTATTTTAAAAGTAATCCACGAACAAAAACTGGCAGAAAAGTATCATAAGAAGACTGAATCGGGTGATTCCATTTTTAGCGGGACACCGGCTGTTGCATCGATTTTTTGTTGAGGTAATAAGGTTATACCTTAACGGTTTTAAGAGCTTTTGTCGTTGCTAGAATTTTATATTCAAACAAATTCTGAAATACAGCCAGTTTTCTAAAACAAGATGCCTCTGATTTGTGAAGTTGCCTTGAGCTTTTTTTTACACAAACTTTTTTTGTAAAATGACCTACAAACCTAATTATAATAATCGTAGGAATTAAAACGGTTTGAAATCATCAGAAACCGTTACAGTGAGAAGTCCCTGGTGTTTCATGGCGTTTTTGTTTCATAAATGGCCCCTGTACGGAACAGAGTTAAAAAAATAGTTAAAATTGACCGTTTTTTGGCTGTCACACGGGCGAGCTAGAAATAGAAAGATTTCGGCTATGAACATGTCAATAAAAACTAATTTGCCAAACTGCCTAGATCAGTATACATGCGCAGGAATAAGCCAAGCCCATATGGAGAGATGCGTGTGGATATGCATGCTATGCATGCTTTTAACATGCTGTGTAGACCATACACGATGTAATAACATGCTACTGTGCTTTTACATGCTCTTGCTCACATATTAAGTTGGCAGATAACATGATAAGAGTATCATGTTCCTTTGTTATTAAAATAAGTTTTGTAGTGAAACAATGCATGAATAGAATCACAGTGTATCTTTGGGCAGGCAATAAGGCAGCGAAACTAGGACAGAAATGTGCATGCTTGCTACGCACAAAGCCCGCTCGCCGAATGAGATAACAGTTTGTCCGTTGCGTTCACTAAGGAGGGTAGCGCTGGATGGAAATGCTCAAGGAAAGCCTTCTGAGCTAAGAATCACCCAATTGGATAAGTTCTAAAATTGGTAACAAACAATATGTAATAATTCTGAGTTTGTGCAAGGTTTATAAAAAAATTCGTCTAACAGTTCTTTATATACCCCAGTTGCAAAGCTATTGCAAGAACCGAATAGGGTCATAAAATGAGTTCGCGCGATTCAGTGACTTCAAGCCAACTCGACACCAAACCAAAAATCATGTCTTCAAAAGCCATTTTTGTTAATAAAATATGAAAACCTCGTTGATTTTCTGTAATTTGTAGGAACAGGAACAGAAAGGAACAACTTTGCTGTTTCGTTCGAGTTGTCCTAAGAGCTCTTTAAGCATAACAGTTTTGACACAGACTCCCTGACGCAGAAAATATACTATGTACCACTTTTCCAAAAATAGAAACTATGCCGTTGTAGCCTTAAAGCCTGTGAAGTCTTGTAATCACACTGCCAGTGCTTCGGCTCGATATCTTAAAATATTTATGAATTTACTTCGGACGATCAAATCATTCCACGGGTTGAAATACTGCCATCTAGACAATCACAACTGCTGGAATTTGAACAAATATAAAGTTTTCAGTTCACTTTTAAAGCAAAATTCTTAATGCAAAGCAATTGTACCATGAAAAGAACCTTGGATGGGGACACGTGCGTGTGAGATTGTCACATTTCAATGTAACCAGCAACGTAGCTCCTGTCATACCTGACTTAAAGTATACACATTATTGTGAAAATAGTGTGCTAAAACTGCGTGAATATTTACTTGTCTGAAGGCGAGCTTATATTAGGCTTTGCAGTAATAAATTTGTGACTAGACATAATATACTGTTTGCGAGTAACATTCTTCATAACACGAAAAGTTACATCAGCAGTGCGTCAATGTCCGAAGTTGGAAAGTAGTTGAAATTTTATAGTACTATTGATGAAGTTTTGGATAAGGAAGAGGCCAATGCTTATGAACCTTCAGAAACGGAACATGACTTTAATCTATTGATTCACAACGTGATCGAAAACGGAAACCAATACATAAGATCGGCAAAAGTAGTATTTTCAGTGTAATATAAACCGACGACGACTTAATGATAAAATGATAAAGCCAATGCAGTCAGCAAGTATACGGTCCAAAAGATCAAGCTGTTTTCAAATGGCTACTTTTCAGTGTAGAAAGATGTCAGTAAAAATTCTGACATTTAAACCGTGAATGATTTATTCAAAAACATGCCAAAACCTACATGGTGAGCATTTTTGTAGCCCGTTTCAATGAATCATTGAGAGAAAAAAAAGGAACAAGAATGTAAAAGGCCAGTTACTGTTTTACCAGTAATCTTTGTTTGAATTTTGTAGTAAATTCCAATATTTTCTGCCAATTCAACGAATGGCCTAATTTCGTATTTTGTGCAAGGAGAAACATCTATCTTTGTCTGCACTTTATACACCTCTTAGCTGTCAATCCCAAGTCGTTTTACTCTTCTTGAGTTTGACTCATTTTAAGACTCCATTCCTCTACTAGCTTTCAGCTTCGAAACCAAATTATCTGCTCAGACCTGTCTTGCTTTAATCCCAGCATAGTTCATCTTGTTTTACGCACTTCTGGCATATTTTGTAATGGCTTCTAAACCACAAAGTTGGTCATGGTAAATGTTAGTGGCGGTGTCACCTGCTTGACGGTGTCATCCACTACAGACCTAATGCCACGTACTTCAATGTATGGTGAATTGGTAGTGTTACGTCCAAGTTACTGTGACGGAAGTTTTTATCTGTTAAAATGAAATGGTTAAGTTTCAAATAGTTATGTTCTTGACTTTGAAGTAATAAATGTCAGAGTTTTGTACATATTTGACATTGCTACAGTTGTTTCAACGTGACCGTGCCTTCAGTAGTTTTACGTGTGTGTAGATATTGGTAATATTACCTCTTGTCCTTCTTTCAGTATATCCTATCGTGTGTATAACAGTTGGTATTGCATTAACGTCTTCAGCGCTTACCGATATAGCAACCCTGGTTAGTGTGCGTCTTAACTAAATGACTCTTAACCTGAGCTTGCACATCGAGTTACACATCTTGTATTCTAGCTAGATTAACGCAAAAGAACGTAAACTGATCCAGTTTATGAACCGGTACCTGCCATAAAAACTAGTGAAACATATTAAATCTATGTAGATGCTTTCGCTATGACAAATTGAGTCAGGAATTAAGTATGTACTGAATTGCTTAAATTACTCTTTCATTGCAGTTGCGTAACTGTACAGGTTTGTTAGACGTTAGTTTGAGAGCCCTCTTTGCAACATGGCTAGTTTAGAGATTTTAATGAACTCCCCTTTATTTGGGACTAGATCGGTACTATAAAATACTTAAAACTGCTATTAAAAAAGCAAAGTTGGCTCTGATTTCATTGTTTTAATCTCTTACCAAACCAAAATTTACTTGTAGACAAGACATTCACTTAAATCGAAGACAAAGGCACTGAAAAATTTAATTAGAAATTGGAAGGAGCATGCGGAGGCCCTAATTGGAGGTAATTTAACATGGAAGTGTATGGAAGGGGGGAAACAAAAATTGTCCACTATCTTAAGTTACTCTTTTTTAGAGGCGTTCTTACAGAGAGTCAAAAATACATTAAGACCTGAAGGGCGGGCTCGCAGCGTGCCCCACGTGAGAGGCTGCCCTTAAATAGGGTTCTCTTATAGAGAGAGTTGACTGTATTGAAATAATTTTTTCTGCAATCATAATATTTTTGCAATTCAATGTATTATTGGCCAATATTAAAAATTTGAAAGTATTTCCTAGTATTGTATACTATTGTACACCTATTTAAATAATTTTTTTTGGATTAATCCAATTTCTTAAGGAAATAAAACAATTTATTTATTCTAGCTTTCGTTAACTAACTGTAAACTTCTTCAGTTGTGATATCGGGAACAAAAAACACTATATTATTATTGATCGATACCAATTTCGGAACTTAATCCCGTTCAGTTTTCGTTTGATAACATTTGTGACAGTTTTATCGTGGTTAAACAACAATACAACCTAAAAAGACCAGCTTTGAGGATTACAGAAAAACGTTGAAGTGTATAAACCCTGCAAAGTCATATTTGAAATCAATGAGAGTTTCTTGGAAAAAAATATCCATTAACTCGTAAACAAAAATAACTGTCCCAGAAAAGAAGAAAAGCTGTTGTAGGCAAAACAAATTACATCAGCTCCGAACTCAATTCCTATTTTGTAACATTTCTACACACTTCCAACGAAGCAAATTGAATTCAAAGGATACTTGCATGCTACACAATTTTGACTATTTAGGAAATTTCTTTTTCTGTTCCCGGCATGCTTACCTCTTTCATTGTATTAGCTTTCATTTTTTTTAAATTGTGATTACTAGGATGTTGACGAATGTGCCATAAAAACAAGCGTTTTAACAAAAATATAAAATTACTTTCAACATGAATAAGTGTCGGACCCAAAACTGGAAACCTGCATAAAAAATTTCTGTGTGGCTTCCCCATAGTAGTCAGCAACGTATTTTATATTTAGTTCCGTTTTTATAACTTATTGTTAGTATGGATTCAATCTATGGAAGATTATCGTGCTGTATCCCACCAACGATAACTTTAATTCACAAAAAGAAAGTTAAATAAAAACTCTTCATTGAGTAAAGTTTTCAACCTGTATGTTCTAAACTAACTTTGCAGCTGTAAACGTACGTAAATTTACAGTCCGAGACCTTAAAGTTTTATTATACAAAATAATGGAGATTAAAGTCAGAATCAGATGGCCCTGGCTGACAGGACAACAAGTCACAATTCCTTAAAATTCTTTCAAAAATAAAACCTTACGGCTAAAATGGCAATGTATTTAAAAGAAATAATTAAAAAGATTTTGAAATATACCAATACTAAGTAGTAATTTTTAACTAAAATCTAAAGAAAGATAGGAACAATTTTAATTGACTTCACATTAGGTGGACAAATTATCCCAATGCGGGACATTTTATCATGGTTTATCATTTTGTCATGACGTTTTATCATGAGCACTTTCTCGTCGGGGGACAAAAAGCTTCGATGCGGGACTGTCACCCTGAACGGAGGAAGTATGGTCTGCCCCTAACTACTTATCGTTCCGACCTCAGAACTACAGATCGTTCTAATTCAGTTACGTAGATCTTTAGTACCTCAATCCCATTCATCGTTTCCACCTCAGTTCCAATCATCGTTTCCATACCAGTCCTATTCAATGTTTCCACCTCGTACCCAATAATTATTACCACACCAATTGTACTAGTTGATTTCACCTCAAACCCAGTAATGGCCAGGGTCAGAAAAGGGGATTCTGGAGACTTGCAAAATGAAAACCAAATTTACGTCACATAACATTCTGTGCTCCCGGCCGTGCACGGGCTCAGTACATCACCGGTACTGTGTACAGGCTCATAAAATTCTTTCATATTTTTAGCCTTATTACTTCAATTTTTAACTAAAAAACTTCGCAAACCTATTTTCTATGAGTATGTCGCTAAAAATATGAAGCGGAAAACCAATGAAAATGTTTTTCAAAAACGACAAATGACTGTAATGGTTTGTGTTGCATAATATGCTTTCAAAGGGTGAAAACCCAAGTTCGGTTAGGGATGCCACTTCCAAGGAGTAATGGAAGAAAAAGCTGTAAATAGCCAATTTCTTGTCACTGTATCGGATTTCTGCATCGAAAGGCCTAAGTATCGTATAGCTGGATAAGATCAGTTACAATTCAGTGAATGATAGTTTGTAGGATGAATAATTAAATTCGGGTTCTCTGTGTCGCTGATAAGCGGACTGGGAGGGGTTAGTTTTCTATAATATTTTATTACAAAAAGTTCAATTCTGAGTAAAAACAGCTTTTCAAGGAAAAAAAATTTTGCACCCTCGATCAAAGGTTTTTAATGGTATATCGATAGACATTTTATAGCTA
>JAQGAP010003383.1:0-12524 GCA_034697805.1 Orchesella bifasciata | reverse complement strand
CATATTATAACCTCTTAGTTTGTGAGTAGCATCTCCACATTACCTCAGCACTTTTCACTAAACCCCTAAACTCATCATTTCTTTACGCTACAAGGGAGTCATCAGAGGCAGGGTTTTTATGCTTGGAAATGGATCAATTATTTTTTATCACTTTCCCCTCTCCACTCATCTTGATTCTGTGCCCCAACAAGGTGCTCTGCTCTCGCTCCTGTTTATGGTCTTTAGTTAATTAGTAGATGAAGTCATTAAAAAGTCTCCCACGAAAAGAAGTCTGTCGTTTGAAGAACAAACTTGTAACATAGTCGTCTCAAACAACCAATTCAGCAGAACCCCTTAAAACAACATTCGACATCGTGTCGCTCCCAAAAAGTGAAAGCAGAGAAAGTAACCCAACAAATAATATCGGAAGTTTCCCCATTGAATATAAAATCAACAATGAGGCGTGGGTAGCCAAATGAAGGAACTTATCGTTAGTTTTTGTAAACGCCTCCTTAAAACTGGATCATGTACTGAAAATGTTTAATTTTACGACTAGTAAAGCATTAAACAGGCTAAACTTAATGATCTAGCTACTATATTATAGTTTCATTCTTCATCCACAATAATTGACGTGGTCAGAAATAGCATCCCTTAAAATTTTCCAAACTTTCCCATTATTTTTATAAGAGCTTCTATGCTGCTCCGGGCTTTTAACAACTGCGCAGATACTCTGACTCGTCAGAAAATAAATCCTTTACAGTTGAAGTATGTTAAAATGTCGAGGAACAGTTCCCAGAACCAACATTTGTATAAAGTAAGTAAGAACCCTTTTTTTGAAGATGACCTACTGGTATATTTAAGTACGACTTGAATGATTTAATGCTACAGAATATGAGGAAGGCTTTTGTTATTTGGCTCACAAAACTTAAAGGAGATTGTCATGATTTTTGCTTTTATGATATGCCATAGAGTTGGCAGAACATGAAAGAAAATGTCCCCTTCAGAGGATTATGTAATAGTCATGGGATGAATAGCAATGGTGATGGTGATGTGACGGGGGGATGCTGCTGTTCAAGTACAATGCGATGTACTCCATAATACATAAATATACTGAGAGTGAAGGATAATGCATACAAAGTTGATGATACGGAATCAAAAGGTACAGAGAAAAAAGAAGGAGACCATGAGTGTGTAAATTCGAAGAAGTAAACCGTGGTTTTTAAGCCTTATGATGTTCGATTGGTTGAGCTCAGCACTTTTTTTCTTCTCCACGAGGGCTTTTATGCAAGACCTCGTTTTGATTTGAGGTCTTTGAGGCATGTAGATAGTATGCTGCTTTCTCCAGTTGTCACATTGTGTGGCCCTCAATAGCCATTTCTTTATTATCATCACTAGCTGCTTACTTTTTTTTTCGAGGACAAAACTTTAAAGCACTCATGCATTAGAGGGAGGGAGAGAGGAAAAGAAAAATTCTTTGTGGCTTAAAGTAAAAGTGTTAGTAAAAGAGTCTATTGTGGTTACTACAAAAGAATAAATGGCAAAATATGTTGTGAAATGGAATGCATGCAGATGTGTGAAAGAAAACGATGATGTGACAGTATTGTCAGTGTGGACGACCCTTAGTTTCCATTATTCTTGAGAAAAGGAGCTTCAATTTTTGAATGCTGAGCCGTTTACCTCTACTCTACACCCTTTCATGGTGATGATGGTTCCTCCGAGCGTCAGGAGGAATAGTCGTGCGTGCAAGAGTTGACGATGCACTAACAACTATGCATTCTAAGCTAGACCAGTTAGTCATCCCCTTCTATAGTCCATCATACATGTCCTGAAGCTAAAGTCTTGAGTCCAGTTAGCACAATCAGCAAAAAAAGTTAGGAAGAATGTATAACGCAGCTATAACTTTCTCCTGCTTTGGTTGCCTGACTAAAGTACATGCAATTCTCTTGCTCTTGTTGATATACATCCTCTCGAGTTTGACACAGCGTGTAAAATACGGGAAAAATCGGTGGAAAGTAAAATTTTATTTCCCTCCCGAATGGATGTCTATGTAGTTTGGTAGTAATCATAAAATTTTACATGAATTCGTTCCTTTTTTTTACTACAACAGAAATTGTATCTGCCCATCGTCGTGGTAAAATCGCCAGTATGGTGGGAATTGAAGGAGGCCATTCCCTCGGTAATAGTATCGCGGTCCTGAGGATGTTTTACAGTCTTGGAGCTCGTTACCTGACACTCACGCATACATGCAATACGCCCTGGTAAGGAAAATATTTTTGTTGACTATTTTATATGCACTTTTCTTTTTTTTGTTGGTGTTAACTTCAAGGCACCACAAAAACATGCATATGGATATGACTTTCGGTTACGGAAGCAGCTTAGGTAGATGCAATCCCAATTTTGAGTGCCCAACACCAACTTTCACTATTTTACTAAAGAAAAATGTTGCACCATATCCATTTACTATCGGGCTTATAGTTTTAAGCATTCAACAATGTTTTTCAGAGCTTCGTTCCTTCTTCGTGTGAATATATTGGATGTTAAATATTGGATGAGACGTTATTCGGGAAGATGTTGCTACTCCTCGCAATCATATATTTTGGAACAAGAAACTCATGTATTTTGGTTTTCTAAGAAAACAGGGTAAAATTGGTAGATTTGCTTTTACATCTTCCACCGAAAACTATTTTATTGAGCATTGTAAACGTTTTAGACACCAGAGAATAGTCCAAAATGTAGTAATAAAGGCTGTGTAAATAGTTTTCACTGGAATACTTACTACACCCTGTATTTTATTGGAGGAGCATGTGTCTGCTAGGAAAACGTATGCCAAATAAAAACTCTGAAAGGAAAAGCAAAGTTTCAACTGCTTCAAGTTATTTACACGGATCTGTATTTAGTTACATACATTCTCACCCATTCGTTTCCCTTAGTTTAGGCAGTTCTCGACAAACACAAAATATGCGATGAAAAATTACATGTGTCCTCATGCAATATTAACGATTTGAATGGGATGAGGAAACAGTTTTTTTTCTCGCTCTCAAAGGTGTAGGCACTAAAACCCAATTTTGTTGTAAGGAAACTAACAGACAAGAGGGTTCTCTTTGTGTGTATCTACTTTTTTATGCTGTTTTTCTCCAGTTTTGTGTATAAAATGTAAAAAAGCACAGTCGTAGACTGCATGACATTCCCTTCAATTGTTGAGAGAGAAGAGGATCCGTGTTTAGTTAGAAAAAATTGTGTGAAAGGTAGGAAAAATGATAAAAAGAAACAGAAAGGTAGAGCGAGTATGAAATGGAGTAATGTAAATACACATGTGTAGCTCTGGAATATTTGAATTCTTGTTATCTTATTGAGAATACATTCCATGTAGGGGGCTTTAATAAAATACGATTGAGGACTGGTATATGTATGCCTGTACAAAAAGCGTAAATCATTTTCTTCTTCATATGCTTCAGCTTTCGGAGAAAGTTACTTGTCAATGTGTTTTTTGTCCGCCTTCTTTCTTTCCTTTCATGAACAAAGTATTCATTCGTGTATTCATTTAATTTGAAATCCTATTCACCGGTTCGACGTGACACGACTCAAAAGAGCCTGATTTACACCTAAACTTTTGCTTCGTGAGCTATTTAAAAGATCATTTTAGCTTCGACTTCATAGTTAGCAAACATCAACGCCGAATTGCAATATGCAAGTTTTTAAAATATTTCAATGGAAATGTAGATCAGAGTCTTCACCCGTCTTGTATCAATGTAGATATGCGTAACATGAAAATGAAAGAAGTTATGTGAGGATATGTTCAATTTTGTTGGGAAAATTTTATGATTAAACGTTAAGTGACTCAAGAAATTCATTAGCTCAACATTTTAATATTTAACGTGTACTGATCCAGTTTAATTACTGAATTTTCGAAGAAATTTTGATATAATGGAATGAACAGCTTTTAAATTCTCTTCAGGGCAGAACAATACTAACTGTGGAATAAGCACTCTCTCTGCTTTTAATCTCAAATTTAAATAGGGTTAAGCCATGATTGGCATTAAGCCGATTTGATGTAGAAATTAGATAAATAATGTATTCAAAACTAAATTAATAAGTTAATATATAATCCTCCCTCAACCCAGACAATTAAATTGATTGAGGATAGTCATTTTAATGCATATTATTTGCTGAGTGAATACAATTTATTGTCTACAAGGGAAGTGAGTTCCACTTCAGCTTCCAACTGATGTGTTGTTCATCTAACATCACATTTCTTTTGATTTCAGCTTAAATGGATATTACATTGTTCACAAAAATATCCAAGCAAAGCAGTAAAAGCAATGGAAAGTTGACTGCACAAAAACATAACGAACCTCAGGCGCTGTCTGCATTAAGATAAAAGTCGTAACTTTTCTTTCTCCTGTGGAATATCCATCTCGTTTGAGATAAATCCATTTATTACTTTTTTTCTGCAGTACTAACATTAGATTCATTAAATGTTTTAAACTGTAATTTACTTGACACGAGTAGATGTGAGGTACATGCCATAAAAATGCCATTCCAACATTTAAATGACCTCCCTGGAATGGGGGAAGCTTGCTGCTTTCACTCCAAATCTTCTCCTTTTTTAACATTTCTCGGTTTTCGAGGGAAAACGTATTGCTTTGTATCTTTGTATTGATTTCATATCTTTCACTAAATGTCCCTCAGCATTTGAACTTGGGTTCTACAATGAAAAACATGGCTGGTGCATATATCCACGGAGTTTGATGATGCTCTGCTGCAAGGCATCAGCATAGAACTCTTTGCTAGCTATTTTTTATGGGAAGCAGCTGGTACTAACTTCACGGCACTATATTTTATTATGCATCTATCCCCGTACGCTGCTCTAGCTGAAGGCATTAAATTTTTAAATGTGTCCTGATGGACTGTCTTTTCCATTCCATGTAATTTGACGGCTGAAAAAAATGGCTGATCTTTTGGTATTGAAAAACAAAATTTTCTCATGAATGTCACCGGGTAATGGGAAGAAGGGAACATGAACATATAGGACCATACGTTTCCTTGCTTTTAACCAAGTAGTTAGGGAATATGGATGCTGGGTTACTGAAGCCAGTTTTCTCCAACTTTTGCATACAGCTATTTTTTTTGTCTTTACTGCTAAAGTTTGGATCAATCTTACATTACATATAACATCGTATTCTCGTTCGGAAAGTGTTATTCGTGCATACCCTTATGCTTTGAGATGGTCGTAATTTTACCATGTTTTATATGTATATCATGAGCGTGACGTTGTCGTTTACTTTGCAAAAGATATTTGGAATTCACTCTAAAATCCTTGAATTATTATCTGATTTACAGGGCTGACTGCTCATCGATGGACGAGCCGGGCCAGAAGACCAAAATTAGTGGCTTAAAAGAGTTTGGCTTAAGAGATTTTGGGAAGGTAAGAACGTCAATTGTTTTATTTTATATTCAACAAAGTATCTAGTTATTAGAATAGGTTACTGGTAATCCGATATCTACTTTTGTTGGGTTAAAATAAATTTGTTTCCTTCCAAAATTATAAAAAGTTGCCATTCCTTTGAAATCCTGTGAAAAAATGGCTTAGAAATGAAATAGTTTAGATCACCAGCTCTCAAGCCAATGCAGCAGGTAGGTTGTGAACTATTCGCGATTGTTAAATGATTTATCACTTTCATACTACATCAGCCCATCTGGTTTGACTTACCTGCCACATCATTCTCTTTCAACATTTGTGTTTGCAAAGGTGAAAGTGAAAATGGCTGAGTATGTAACTTGTATTTAAATAGACATGTTTCCGTGTTTATTACCTTGTCAAATGATTACTTCATTTGCCTTGTGGAACACAAAACTTGTGGTTTATATGCGTGTGACCAGCAGTTTGGGTGAAATTGGAGAGTGGAACAGAACATCCCAACCCAGACATGGCATGGAACACAATACAACATTGGTTTGAGAGTTGAAACGTAGCCCACAGGCGAAATTTAATGCTTCCTCTTTCCTCTCTGTAATTCTCTCGACTGTTGTTTGCGAACAAACCACACTTTCCAAAACTGCTACCTGTCCCATCCATTCTTTATGAGAGGCACTGCGGCTCCTTGCATAAATATTCCGTTTTGGTATCCTCGTTAGCTCACAACTGTACTGACACATTGACATATGACAAAGTCACGAAACTCTTGAGGAAGCGGAAACTGGTTGGAGAGCTTTTCTAATATTCATTTTGATCTTGCGGCACCACCGCAGAACGAAAGACCACTCGTCAGTTGCGGACGTAAACGATCTCTTGGAAATTGTTTGTAAATATTTAAGATTCAAGATCACTTTTGTATCTCCGCACATCCTCATGCGTTCTTGATAGGAACGGCATATTTCATTCATTATTCTACCTTCATTTCATTCTTGGAGGTTTTACAATTTAAAAATAGAATAGGCAACGTGTTTTCATTCCCTTTCTTCGCCTCTCATGAACTGTGTGGTTTTCTTCCTTTTCAGAAAGTAATTAAGGAGATGAATCGGCTTGGAATGGTCGTCGACCTGTCCCACGTGTCGGTTCAAACAATGAAAGACGCACTGAATACCAGTAGAGCTCCAGTAAGTTCTCTCCAAAATGAAATTCTATATATATAAACTTTTATAGTAAAAGCGTAAAAATAAAAGTTTTATGTTTCGTTTTCTCTTTCAGGTTATATTCTCTCACTCATCTGCTCACTCAATATGTAATTCGACAAGAAATGTGCCTGATGATATTTTACGTTTGTTGGTAAGGCCCACAAACAATTACCGTTTTAGTTTACACGAGCACATTTGATTTGCACCAAAATCCCATCCCCACCTCACCTCCCAGTCTCATTCCTTAGTGCTTTCGCTTCGCTTCCTTCATTCATAAAATCATACCAAAGACGATCAATAAGTTTTCACGCAGATCAGGTTTTATTAGTCGAAGACAAAGTCCCTTTATAAAGAGATACTTTGAGGTGACTCAGCAGAACCGTATCATCATCATTTCTTGTGGTTGTTTCCGTGTACAAATTATTTGAAAGCGTTCAGGCCTACTACCTCCTTCTTCTTCTTCTCCACCGCCCAAGTTAGTTTAGGTATATTACTTAGAGAAAAGCCTTCGATGAAAGGAATTGGGGAGCCGTAATAATTTCCTAACGAAGCAAGGCCAACCAAAGACTAGGAGAGAGCTCCGAGCACAGAGAAACAAACAGGAACACAATCAACGAAAGACAATGAACAGAAACACGGAGCGTAATCTGAGGTGAGGTTGTATAAGATAAATAGATAGAAAATGAGAAGACACCACACAATGACAACAACAAGAACAGGAACTACACAACACTCTAAAGTCCCCATTTAGTTGTCACTACTGGAGGAGTGCATGAACAACAAATTGATTCGAGTGTTCAATACACAGTCGACTCCAGTAGTACCACCACCGATCCTAATGCAATTCAATCTAATGTAATGAATTTAATCCAATTGGATTGGGCTCTTGAAGAGGGGAGAGGAAGGAAGAGGAAGCCCTCCACAACAAGACTATATAAATTGATGATTTTGTTCGAGCAAGAAGAAAAGGGGCTATCATTGAGATGGGATATTATCGTACAAAGCACAAAGCAACACATAACAGTCTCACTTGAATGATATTGTACTAAACACAAATTTTCATGGGTTTCCCTTCTTCCCCTCAATTGTACGTACATGAAGAGCGGGATGGGAGTAACAAATATATAGCTGAAGGCTCACCCCCACCACGAATGTCAGTGCATTATGCATGAGTGGTCGAAAAAATAAATTAATTCGAAGATTTACTATCCGGAATGGATTTGTCATGTTGAAGTTAGGCCAGGAAAATAAAAAGAAAGGTAAACGGACACGTTAAGTGAAAGAAAACACCCCAAGTCCTTTCTGATCAATCTTCAACTAACAAAAAAGTTTGAGCTGGGTTGTGTTCACTGTGTCCTTTCGTACAATTCATTGAGGAGTAGTAGGCCGACTTACTAGCCACCATAATGTAATTTGGAATTTGTAGACAATGCAAAATAAAAGACCAGCTATATAGGAGTTGAGTTAAAGAAGTCGCAACTTATATATAGATCGCTACTATTATGGTTGTAGGTATTTGCATGAAAATCTTGAGAAGGTAACTCCAAACGAAAATATCATCGGCGAGGTGAGGTCCTCAGCTCCAACCCGATTTTCTCAAGATGACTAAAAGTACTTTTGGTCATGTTGTAATGTACACAAAACCCCATAACCTTGAAGCATACACTTAATAATGCTTTAGTTTCTTCTTGGGAAGGATATTTACGCAGGTAAAGTGGAAACAACAACACCACCACCACGACTCCTTCTCCTCCCAACCAACCACCAACTCTTGTGAATTCCATTTCGTTCTAGTTCACAAATAATTGCATTATTTGGATGTTCCTGAGGGTGAACCGAAAGCATCTACTTATTTCAGGCATATATTGAGCTGAGTGCGCCCATGATCTTGCACAGAGACGAACTTGACTATAATAATATAATGTTAGGCAGGTGGAACAAACTCCACTCACTCTGTCCCCATTTAGGGAAGCACGAGCTTGAGGATAGAGAAGAAAGCGAAGTAAACAGTGAATACATAAGTGGAGTAAACCAAACCAAATATTGATGTTGTGTTCTCCAACTCAACTGTATTAGTTACAGTTGAATGAGTTTCTTGATGGAAATCTTGTGGTAAAGTGAGCAGAGCGAGGGAAGTGAACAATATTGGAAGTTTAGTATTCCAAGGTAATAATGTTTCCTTAACCTTTGTCAGCAGCCAAAGATGAATAGGGGGCCAGAGTGAAAAGAGAAAATTTGCTAAGTTCCCTTTGGATTGTCGGAGAAAGCTACAAACCAAACCGCATTATGTCAGAAGAGTTTTACAACCAACATGCCGCCACAATATTTCATAGTAGAGTAGAAAAGCTATCCTTTAGATTTCGGACAAGTTAGCAAACTTGAATAATACTAGTTGTGTTGCATAATATAACTGGATACTTTAGTTATTGAAAGCTTAAGGTCTTTCCTTTGGTCTGTGCTTGTGAAACTCATGCTACTCCACTTTGCAAGTGCCACAGCCAGAAGGGTAGTATGCAAAAAATGCAATCTGCATATTTTTGAAGCCTTCCATGCCTGCTTTTGACACGCACCTTGGCTTAACTGTATTGATCAGCATTTCTCTGATTTTTGGGCTATTGATAATGATGATGAAAACTAATCAGAACTTTTTTTTGTCTTCCCTTCTCTTTCAGAGTATTAATGGAGGACTAGTGATGGTTAACTTCTATAATTATTTTATCACGTGTAATGAGTCAGCAAGCATCGGCGACGTAATTGGTGAGTATATTTCAGATAAATTATATTTAAGCTTTTTTCGATTCAAAATAATGCGATTTTTCAAAATGCAGAGGACGAATCCTCGCTTTCTCAGAATATTGTCAAGTGGTTCCGAGTTGTGTGCGTGTGTGTGGCATATAATCTACGGCCACGGCCACCCACACACGTTCCCTTCCCATAATACACTTCAATGGTTGAGCTAACTGTCCGATTTCCTTATAAAATTCGTATATCACCATCACCTTCTGGTGACGACCTGGCCGACCAGACCACACACACTGCCTATTTTTGTTGAAACAGATGCACTTTCCTCCTTCCCTGTTTTTCAACTCCGGATCTAGGAGCTCCGAAGTTCCATGAAAACTGTGCACAAAACTGTGTGTCTGTTGATCCAAGTAAATGAAAAATCCATTTGATGTGACTGCCATCAAAAGGAGCGTTGACGGAATCCCAAATATTGTTTTTAGAAAATGATTTTCAATCGAACTCCAAACTCCATTTACTCTTTTTTCTCTCGTTCCAATCACCATCCCTATATTTTTCGATTGTTTCTGAAAAAAGGAGGAATAAAAATGGATCGTTCATAATGCCCATTATGAATAACCGAATGAATGACTGCATTGTATGATTACTGCTCCAACGTCGACCCAAAAATACCATCATCATCATCGACTATAAGACGTCTTTTGTGTACTCACTAATGGTTATATTTGTAGATGGTGTAATTTGACGAAAAATTTCGACAGAGCGTTTGAAAGACAAAAAGTTTGTTGTTACGGATGACGGAGTTTTCTCTTGCTCAAAGAAGCTTAGCTTGTTTAGCATTCAACTCAGGGAGCTCCCTACTCCCTTTTTCCCATTTAGTTGTGTGCTTTCTCTCAACTACCTACGCAATCGTTTTATGCTCTTTCTTCCTTATAAGTACAAAGCACGGCTCACTTTTTTTTAGGAAAGAAGTGAGTGAGCGTTTACAGGAGTAACTTATTGGTTTTGCTTTTCTCTCCGTGTGGGAACCGCAAGATGCACAAGGGCGCACATTCCGAAAGAATAGAATGAGAACTACAATGGTTCTGGACTCAGAGAGAGAGATGTGAATGAACGTCTTGGTAGAAAGAAATCTGCTCTTTCTCTTGTGTTTGATCCATTACAGTGGATGTATGAAATGGGAGGCTATTATGATTGTGTAGAGTATGTGATATGTGTCGTGAAAAACTAGTCCATGAGTCAATCATGCCACTGCGTTTAGGCTCAACTTGTCATCTCCTTAAAGTTCCTTTCCAGCTTTCAGCTCTCCTTCTTTTTCCCCGACAAGTATTCTCATTTCTCTTTTCTTTTATTAACATGAAAAATTCTTTAGCCCGGTTTTTACCTTTCCAAGAGAAAAAAATGGGAGGGAGCGGAAATTCTTTTTTAGAAAACGGAACACCGTTAATGGAACTGGTTCAGTTTAAAAATATATGCTCTCTTTGATTCTCCTGAAATTAGGAGGAGGAGAAAGGGCGCGGTACGTCGCAGAACTTGACGTCAATTTCCAGTTCGCAATGAGATCAATAGTTGAAATATTGCGTTCTTGTTAATTCACAACTATCCTCCATTTGATATTATGCAACTTGTCAAAAAATATTTGAGGTGATGGGTGACTCAGTTACTTCGAGAACATGGATCTGCTTTTGGTGGATTGATTGCAAAATCCTTTGTGAACTTTTTAATGAAATTCTATTTGTTCTGTCCCAAATAATAATGTAATCTAAGTCAATCCATTCTTTTGGTTACGAATATGCTTGAATTGCACATATTTTCAATGGAAAGTCAAAAAGAGTTGTATTCAAAGTTACACTTCAAAGATGTATTTTCAAAGAGAAAGTCATATTTATATAGTTATTTTCTGAAGTGGGTGACAAACGTGACGAGAACGACGAGTAAAATTTGAATTAAAATGTGGAAACAATGGATGAATGACATCATTTTCGTTTGGGATAAGTGCAAATCTATGCAACTTTCACCCTCTTTCTTTTGAAATACATATTATGTACACATCTTTCTTTTCCACGATGTCTTCACACTTTGACTCAGCCTGTGTAGTGTTCCTGCATAAATTAAATGGAGAATCAAGGAAACTGCCTCGGTTTTTACTGATGTTTAGTTTAGCATATCAAAATTGTGAGCAAGGCGAAAGTTTGATGGTTGACAGAAGCAAGTGCTTATGGTATGATGATGATGATATATACCACCGCACGGTTGATGATGGTGATGATGAAAAGGGTGACACATGTAGCATGTAATTCAGAACAGTTCTCCCATGTCACTAAAACTTGGGCAAGTGATGCAGGAAAACGAAATATGACATGGTAGAGAAAATTTTCGTAAATTCTTCCTTAATATAACGACAAACACACCGCTCCGCTTTTCTCGTTGAGTGCAATCTTTTCCCATTCTTCTTGAGGGAAACAAGAGACGGCAAGACAAAGCACTTGTGCTCTCTCCTTTGCTCTTTTCTTTCTCCCCTCTTTTTTCTTGAGTGGAAACTACATTTTTGCATTTATGCAAAATAGCTACCAAAATTATGTTTGTAACTAGGCCATGATGCAGAAATCTTGGTGGATGTGGAGGATGTTGTAGTTGACTACCTACCCATATTATTAATATGCAGGCAATTCTTTCTCTCACTAAAGGAGCCAGCAGCCGCCGCGCTTCATGTCAAGAACAGCACGTAACTCTAACTCCAGTTTTTATTCAATAGTGTAGTGTGCCAGTCATTCACCGTCCCATATTTCACCTTGCTTCAAAAACTAAACCCAATTGCACATGGCGTTTCGCTGGAAAACACTGGAAGGAGAAAGGAGCAGCAGGTTTGGATGAGTGTACTTTTTCTTTGCCAGTTTATCACGTCCAACCGTTCCACACTCCTTTAAAGCCATTTTTAACCTGTTCTTTATGCACACACAGTTGTGCTATATAAGTTATTATTATTATTATTTTTCACTACCAAATTTCTCGAGTGGTTCATATATGCAGGCAGCAGCGCCTCAGTGAAATGCGGAGATGAAAATGATGATTTTTTCAGTTTGCTCAAGTGCTTTTTTATAATAATTTTTTCCCAAAAGAATCCTTTTGTAAGGGAGGGATGCTGTGCATCTAGAGCTCAAGAAGTTGACGTGAAATATGTCACCCAC
>JAQGAP010003382.1:0-12529 GCA_034697805.1 Orchesella bifasciata | reverse complement strand
TTGCAAAACTAACGGCACAGTCAACTTCTGCAATTAATTTTGTGTCGAGATATACATAGTCACAAATAAAGGATACTATGTCTTTGCGGGGTGGGCAAATGACCATGTATCTCAGATTTTCATGTGACGGTGTCGTTTGAGTTGCAAAAACTAGCTTGTGAAGGACCTTTTTGACTATTTTATTATATTTGTATTCAGTTAATTGTAAAATTTATTACTTTATGTAAATACACACAGTTCTCAATAAAGCTGATGATCGTAGCCGGTCAAAAACAAGTATGGTTTTGCTTAAATTAACTATTCGGGTGGTCTGTGGTCGTTTAAATAAAAGTTATTACGACCGGGATCGACGCAGCTTCCATTCTGGCGCAGTAGAAGGGAATTAGAGAATCTATTGATTTTTTCCTATTGCAGCCAATTAACATGTATATTCGGAGGTTTTAAAAGCACTTTTAGTAAATTGAATCTTAAAAACCGGTGCGACGTTAAGAATACGTATTAAATTTTGCGTACAATGACATATCTCGTACAATGTTTATGGCAGTATGACCCTTTTAGCACAAAAATAAAAATTTTGAAAACGAGAAATTTTAAAATTAATATTATCAAAAAATCCCACGAGATATTTTGACCTGATGTTCCTCTGAGTAAACAACAGTGGTTGTAGAACATTTCTGCATTAAAACATTGTGCAACAAAATTCGACCTTTGTAATTAAACGGTGTCCAACTTATGGGCTATTTGGGTGGTTTTTCCAGCGCTACAAAATACATTAATAAAAAATAACAATAAAAATTTTTGCCACTTTTTCTTAAAATCGCCTTCTGTGGCACCGTTACAATTTGTCGTGGCACTGACTCCATTTCTTTTTATCTTCAAATAACAGTAATTATAAAATTAACTTTTAACAACATTTTCTAAACTAAAAAATTGTGAGGAGTTCGATGCAACTATCAGAAAAGCTTCAAAACTGGGTGGTCTTGAGAAATGCATTGTGGAGTCTTTTTTAACAAATCTTTTTCTGAGTAGAATTTTGCTACAAGATTCCACTTATAGTTATACCGTACAAATCATCATGGCTAGTTTTGCTACTGAATGTCTATATTGGTCAAAGTGAACCTACTAGCAGAATTCTCCGTCATTACACTTTGTAAGATCGTTTGCGTGTAAATCTCATGCACTTATTGTTGACCACCAGGAAACCAAATGGACTTCCAAAACTGTGAAAATGAGACATAAAAGTAGTAAAACTTGCAATTTATGCTGAAGTGCTAAAGATTGATTGGTTTACAATGTCAACGTCAATCCATAAACTAGAGAAACGATCTTAAAACCGAGACATTTGGTAGAAGATGTATTTAACAAAGTGAACAGGATATAAGTGATATAAAATCGTGTTAGTAAAGGAACATGATGTAGTTGTTAATTGATAGTACAAGCTTAGCGATAATATAAGTACTGCCGAACAATACCCATCGCTCTCTACTTTCTTCTGTAGTTTTCATAATTCTCCTCCAAAATACTGTACACTGAGAAAAGAAATGTTTCCATCATCACAGTCTGATTCTGTTTTGAGAAAACGTGCTGTTTGCGCATGCTGTAACAATATGCCAGTTTTGATTACCAAACTCGCTGCTAACTGCATAATCCTTTGGCTCTCGTTTCCCTCTTGTTAAGCTAACCCACGAATATCCTTCCTACTAGTGAGTTGTAATTTTTCCACCCCTTCTCTCATACTTTTACCGTGTTGGTTCAATATTTTAAAAGATACTGCTGAATGATGTTCCAGACTGAAATTTTCTTCTTTATCTGAGCACTGAATTTATCAAGATGCTCTTCATTAACAAACATTAAATTAACGGTTTCTGAGCTTGCTATGTTGCAGTAATATTCTGTTAGTTCTCCAGTAAAGTCGTTTGGAGTTACCGGTACCTGCTATTGAATTGACATACCCAAATAACAAAGTATGATCAATCGCCTTTTCTGCTTTCTGAAATATGCGCTGTAAATCATCAATATCTTGCAGATAACGTAACCTTCACAGTTTTCTCTAGAAAGGTTTTGTTGTTGTCACCGTCGTAGAGTTCATATCAGCTGCAAGTCCACACTGAGCCTTTTCTTAAATGGACCACAATACAAATTTGTGGGGGTAAACCCCGAACTTAATTTCCTTATACTGTTTGCACGCTGATCTACTTCGTTGGAGATATGCAGCGAACGATCCCAGCTGGAACTTTTTTTGGACTTAATGTCCTTCCCCGTCATACCTTATTACAACAAGTAAATGTCCTAGTTCACCAGAACATTGGCGAATTAGTGCTGCTCCACCTCTAAAACCCTTTAATTCGCAATCAAAATCAAAAGACTTCAATTTACCTAATGCTGCACGGTAATCATTTCGAACCAGTTTCATCCTGCCCTTACAACCAAAATGCTTCGAATGATTCTGTTTAAGTCTGCAATACTGGTGCAAATTTCAAGAAAAATAATACTTTTATGGAAACAACTTATACAAAATTGATTCAAGAAAAACAACGTCATTGATACGCAATATCATGATTCGTCTGATTCTTTACCTGGAAGTTTACCTTTGATATACCTTTATCTCCGATACATCGTCAGTAGCGTAATACTATAGATCATTAAACAAAGGCGTAATAAAACTGACGGAAATGCAGTTTTTATTAAATCATGCAATCAAGAGTTTTCACAGATTTTCGTCATTTAAAACAGCGAGGTTGGGACAGTGCTGCCACTTTTTAAAAGGTAAATTACCGGTAAATTACGAATTACCCGTTAAGTTATTTAGTGCATAAATGTACTTGTAACTTTTTATACAACCTAGTGCATAAAATGTCCATTTGTTGACCTAATTAACATTTACAGTCAATAACTGATGTAGTTCCACAACCAAGCAATCAACCAAAAAACACTATAAACCCCTAAAACGGATGACGAACACATCAAAAGAAATATTGACAGGCAATTTTAAAAGCCCTATACAGATCTCAGAGGTTGGAAACAGGGCACTATACGACAATTTCTAAAAAATGTAATGTTTATCGTTGATGTACCTTTATATCTGATAACTTAACTCATTTTACCAGTTATATGAAGACTTGCACAAGTACAGTGGATTTGGGTCAATTATTCTTGTATAGTCAATTGATGGTCGTATGATAGTCAGGTACCATAGTATTTCCACTTTTTTAGGCAAACTAACCATGGATGCAAGTCAAAAGTTAGAGTGATACTTTTATATCTGGAACAAAACACCATATCGCAATAAAAGAAACGACCACATGCGTCAGGAGCACGGTCCACAGACGAACTGGATTTTTCTTCTATTTTACTGAGTGTACGCACAGAAGTCCTCGTACTTTTACCGACGAGCAAATTGCGTAGTGAAATATAATATAATATAATATGCTCTCCAGCCTGCAGATTGGGAGAAAATCGAATCTCTCCTTCGTGAATACGGTAACGCTTTTGCATGGAGAACAGTATACCTAATGACATGTCCAAACTTCATATTCACGATTGACACTGGGGATGCACTCCCAGTTCATATGTCACATTATAGTCATTCTATGTCCGAAAGACTGGTGATCCGGACGCAAATCCATGAACTTTACAAGCTGGCGTGATTGAACCCGCATCATCATCATGAGCAAGCCCAATTGTGTTGGTCCCAAAAAAGAATGGCACTGTACGTATGTGTGTTGACTACCACCGTGTCAGCTTAAAAACGAAGAAAGATTTTTACTCACTTTTACGCATTGACGACATTTTAGACGCTACTAATGCTTCCATATTTTTGTCGTTATACCTCTTTAGTGGGTATCATCAGATTGAGGCTGACGTTCAAGACCGAAAAAACCGACTTTATAGTACCCGAAGGACTGTACCAGTACAAAAAGTTAAGTTTCGGAATGTCCAACGCTCCAGGTTTTTTCCCAGTCGCATGAATTCTTTTAAGTCCGGACTCTTCTGGAATACAGTTCTTATTTACCTGGACGACTTAATTGTGCCAGGAAAAGGTATCAAAACCACCTAAACAAGTTGAAGGTTGTATTGTAACGGTTATTTGACAACCACCTTACTCTGCAGCCTCCAAATGCTATTTCGGGTTTCCGGAAATAGAAGGTCTTAAATGAAACCCTCAAAAACTAATGCCGTCATAGATATGCCAACACCTGTTAATGCCAATGAAAAAGGCGCTTTGTATGTCTAGCAGGTTACAAGGGAAGATTTATGCCACACTTTGCGGAAAAATCTCACCCATTAGCCCAACTTTTGAAGCCAAACGTTAAATTTAGTTGGGGCAACCTCCAACAAAAAATCTCTCGACAAACTGAAAATGGCGTCAGACTGCGGGATAGGGGCTATAGATGCCCAAATAACTAATACCGTGGAGCAACCGGTGGCCTTAGCGTCACGTACGCTTATCCTCAACGGAGTTGAATTACAACGTTTCTAAAAAAGAATGATTTGCACTAGTATTTGCAACTAGAAAATTTTGCTCTTACCTTTTGGCGGCTCATTTATCTCAAGGTCAACCCCCACGCATTATGTTGGCTAGTTCGTGACCCTACTAGCAGACTTGCCCGTTTTGCTTGCCAAACTACAACCTTTCGAGTTTGAAATTCAATATAAAAGTGGAAAAACACACGTTGATGCGGATTGTTGAGCACTATACCAACAACTACTGCTTCGTATAATGACGAACTCCAAGATTCAGAGATCCCTTGCAATTTTTAATCCTGCAATCCAGTTAACCAAAGCCAAGCAAGAAGAAACGAAAACTTGCTAACTACAATCTCATTAACGACATTGTTTATTTCCAACGCCCCCAAGATATAATTGTGTTTTCAGACGACGTCCTTGGTATATGCAGGATTGATGTATGTGTCCCAAGTCAGCACCCAAGCTGGACTAAGACTTGCAGATGGACTGGATCCATGTTTCACTGACATGCTAACTGTGGTAATTCTTGAAAGAAACGCATCAACGGAAGAATGCTGTTCATTTCTTGCTGACCAATCCTCTCGTCTCGTCCTTGCCGGGATGGACCATACCGACTACCTGTTCACTACGGGTTGCAACGACGCTGACGGCCTGCTACTCGCTTAAAGAGTGCAGGGTATTTTTAACTTTATAACAGGTGTTTGATGAATCTCCCCATTCCACCGACCACTAGCACTTTATGATATACAACCAAGATTGAGTTGAGTGTCGCACTCAACTACGTCGCAAATTCACATGATGGTGCACTAAACTCCGTACGTCTGGGCAAGAGGTTTTTCCAAATGTGCGAGAATTTCTTAACATTTACCTACAACTCAGTACAACGCTTCCATTCGTTTTTCGCTAATCCTCTGAGCTAATTCTATTAAGATATGACGACTGAACCGAACCTCTTTGATGACATTTATACGCTTTTTGATCCACTTCCAACTTTACCGTAACTCTCGAATTAACACTTGAGTGTGAAAGTTAATCTCAAGTTTTTCGGACAGTTCTGACACTGTAATGGAAAAAAAATATAATGCAAGTGGTGGATTCTGAGGAACAGAAGGTGAAGAATGCCATCTGTTCAGTAGAAGCTGAGATTCAATCCACCGGACAATTTACCACTGGATGACCATAGCGTGGAATTCATTTTGGAAAGCTTGTCACGCAATCTAGTAATTAAAAACAAATCTTTAATGCTACGCTTATTAAATATGCAAACTTAATGAAAGGCGTATGTATATCGGGACTTGTTTGACTTGGGACTTTTGTGCTTCCTGGGATCCTTCAGTTTTATTTGAAGCTTTCAGAGTCCTTTTCTGACTATTTGTACGGTATCCGAATAACCAACTTAACGTTTGATAAGTATTGAATGAAATCAAAATGCTGTTTCACATTTTCAGTGCCAAGAATTCTTCCTTAAGCTAAAGTTTCCACTAACCATGTTGCTGATACCAGTTTGTGATTTCGTACAGGATTCATAAAAATTTAGTACACTTTTAATCGACAATTTATATTAAAACATCTGACTACTTTACATTATATAATCCTATGATAAACCCTTGCTAACGAAATAAACCAAATCTGATTTTTGTGAATATAAATGAATTTTAAAACCAGCATAAAAAGCGACATGGATACTAACCTAATTTCAAACATAATTAAGGACGTCAACCACTACCTCGGAAGTACTCAAAACCACTCAAGTGGCTATAACTTCCGAGCACAATCAATAACACAAACAAAGCCATGACGCAATCAACAGAAAGCTAAGAACTTTCGTCTCAACCAACACCAAGAACTAGGATTTATTTATTTCATACATCGCAAATGCAATAAATACTGTCCAAAATGAAAAAAAAAACAGCATTTACTCCATTTTTATCCTACATGGCTATGAGTGCAGGCTACCATAAAACATCTCATTATCATGCCACATAACAGCATTGCTCAGTGAGATCCATGACAAAATTTTAATTGCCAGAGATTTTGCACAACAAGCCATTTTAGTCAACCGAGAAAAAATGGCTGACAGATATGACAAAAATTACAAAGTGTTTTCATTGGACCGTTCACAACCATTGAACGTAATGCTAAGATAAGCATACACCATCTAGTTGAAATAAAAAAAACACATCGTTCTCAACGCTTCTGGCGCCATGCACAGAGGCTACGGAAATTCCTTGAGCGAGATGAAAACATTTTACAATTTGGCCCACTTACGGACAATAAAAAACAAACTCAAATGAATGATAACAAGCGAGAATATGATAATCAAACTGAGGACACACGAGAGCATCAGGTCGATGACGATGAAAATGAATATACGAAAGTAATAAAATTCGCAAACAATGAAGATTGTAACGTCCTCTTCCCCAACTAAGGACAAGTTCAACTTAAATTGAATCCATCAACCCCACAGTAGTCAGCTCAAACCTCCGACCTCATCAACTTCAAGTCGGATCAAATTCTTCAGCCCTGACAATCAACCACCATCTTTCAGCCAATAATCAACTGAAAACGGTAAAAAGTTTTTTACCTATACCCTTCCAGAAAATACTTCACAAAGTGAAATCCCTCGCTATAATTTCCGAAATAGAAAAACAATAAATTCATTGAAGTAACCATGCACGCAACCATTTTCCTCTTTGCGTACTCTGGTACTGGAAATGGAGAGATCCCAAATACATCCAAACTAAGTACGGGTGTCTACCTAAACCAAGTGGATAAAATCGTTTACGAAGCTTTACGCTATTACGGTTTTAGTCTACGAAATGGAGCTACCCGGCAACGACTCAACAGAATTCCTGGAAAATCACGCTTGCACCGGTAAACAGTGTAGATTTTTCAACCACATCAAAGTGTTAGCGTAATAGCATGAATTTATTAGTGAATAGCCTACCAAAAGCTACAACAACCACAGCCTCTGAGAATCATGAAATAAAACCCAGATCAAACGACTTCATAGAAAGCGGCAACTCAACTTTTGTTGCGGTATAGCAGAATATTCACAAGTAAATGACCTTGTCAAGAAACAAGACGATACAAACAGTTTAGTGGACCAAATCAAGGGCCAACTCTCCAAAGAACACGATAATACGGTCAGAAGTAATACAATCATAAATTCACACTCAAAGCACATGAATGAACATTTACACGAGATAGAAAACAAGACCATAATAAAAGTAAACACTGCCATAAACGCTACACATGCAGTGGAAGAACAAGCCAGTAATGCAGAGGAATCAATCGCGCTCCAAGCCAAACTACTTCATAGAACCACGTTAGCAATTCATTTTTCAAAAGTCGTATTACATTGCAAGTCTACTAGTCTTGTTTCAGAGAGCACTGTCAAAAAAGACTTAGAAAAGCTGGAAATTGAGTTAAAAATGCATGATCAAATGCTTACAATCCCAATCCATTCTATGCAGGCATTTTTTTCCACAACTATGGCGGTTCAGCCTACGGAAGAATATAACATGCCATACTACGGGGCTCCATTTTCACCACAGGGCCAGCATGCCGGAAAGAAACATCCAAGTAGAGAACTAGGAAAACACCACAGGAGAAATGCGAGCTGGAAGGCTTTATCCGCCAACATCTCACTCCCAGCCATGGTATAATTGTCTACTTTGTTCACCACCACAAGCATAACGTCCTGTCAAACCTCACGTTTAGACAGGTCAGGAATTGGGTGAATAACCGCAGGGCTCAAGTCGGATCAAATTGCCACTGCGAAGTGCATTCCGAACTTTCTGATGATTATGCAAGATGAATGAGAGAAGTGTTCCATCTCCAAGCGGTAACACAACCTGAAGACCTAAATACCACTCAGAGAAAGGGTTATAAGTAAAAAAAATGAAATATTTTCTTCCCCTATTCATTTAAACTCACTCATACAAACCAATTATGTACTTATAAGTAGGCCAACCGTTCAGTGCTCAGCACAACACCAAACCAAATTTAGTAATTCATTCTCCCTCAACATTGTCAACGAGAACGTTCCTGTTGACCAAGTTAAAAACAAAGAGTAAACTGGAAATTCTAAGCAAGAAATCATAAGCAAAAGCAAAGAACTACTAGCAACTCATTCAATATTCTAACTCAAGTTCCCAACATGGATCTGACTAGATTTCACGACACAATTATTGACGTTATGACGGCTTTTTTGTTTGCTTGAAAGGAACAATACTCTAGAACATCGGAGAAAGTTCCTACTTTCTTTCGCTGGTTTGAAAATTTTATGGAGAAAACCTTAGAATGGTATTTCGATTATTGGCTTGAAGATTTTAGACAGAAACGTATCGTTCACAATGAGCAAAAACCACCAAATCAAACCAAAAGCAAAATCATAGAACCACAACCCCAGTAAATTTTTATCAAAAGAAATCAAAATCGAACCCAGTGGATAACCACCGACCAGGTCCAAGTAATTTCCAATATTGGATTCCCAGACATACATGTTCTAAATCAGAGATTCAATACCCTTCCCAGACCAGACTGCTTTAATTGCGGTAGCCCAGAACACGTCACCGAAAAATGTTTCAACTAGATTTTGTGGCAGGTGCAACTGCGTTAATCACACTAATAAATTTTGCCTTGAATTTCGTTTCCCCCACTGCCATTATTGCAAGCAAAATGGGCATGATCACTACCAATGCAAGCGCTTAAAGAACATAATTTGCAAACACTGTCTAGGAAAATGGCACAAGCACGCTTTATGCCCCAAGCCAAATTGTAAGTATTCCCAAAAATAATTTTAACTCGGAATATGGAGAGGATTAGAGTAGGAAAATTACAGTAGACTAGATGATCATCGGAAGATGTAGGAAATAAAAAAAACTAAGATAGCATAACATGGATTTTCTAATCAATAAATGCGGTGCAAGTTTATTTTTACTCCCAAGTTTGATTTATTTAGTTCCAATGCGAAGGCGGGTTTCAAGAAAAAAAATCATCCAATCACGAACAATTTCATCTTAACACAACCCACAAGCGGAGATGGGCATTCAAGTTTCACACGAGAAAAAGTTTCGGTTGTGCACTTAATAAATGAGACGGAGACTCGACGAGACGAGAAGTGTATATAAAAATCAAAAACGGTTGACGCAAACACCATAAGAAGGTGCAAAGAAATCCTGCTTTCAACCAACAGCCAATCAAAACGCAGAAAAGAAAACTAAAATCTTAGTGTAGCTTTTTAAGTATTCATAAGGGATGTGCAGAAGTGAAGAAAACCAAGTTCCAAGCCCAAAGCGAAGCCCACACCTGTCGTCAATGGATTAATACTAAGGATCATTAAGCATGGGCGGAATTTGAAACAAATGCAATGTTAGGAGCATTACCTTACTTACCAACACGCACAATCAAAACTCCCTCGTCATCTTGGGATCGGATAACTCAATACAGCTAATGCTGTAAACTGTATCTGCCTACAAGGTCCGTGGGCCTGGACTGAAACCTTCCTAAACCCACATTGACGCGGTATTTTGCAACATCGGTGAATAGTTTGTGGCGGTTCTTTTAGTGAAAACTTTCATTAAAGGTGGTGTCAAAGTTGACATCATTGTTGTAATGGGTTCTTATTGAAGACCCATTTAATTAGCTCAGATTATTCCAGCCTAGGTTTCTCTCCAGATCGATTGACGCACACGCTCGCCATCATTCCATACTAATATTTTATGTATCGCGCCGCGTGTATTGTTATCACGCTTAAAAAAATATAATGTATTGGTTCAAACTGGAAAATCTAGTTCAAGCTAACCATTTAATTGCTTTATTGAATTCAAGAAGATTTATTCTAATCTTTAACGAAGATGATTGTATTCATTGAGATGTTCTCATCTTTCTAAGATTGACATGTTTTCGCCAGTCTCAAATTGTATGTATTTACACATCTACAATGTTTAAATACATAACCCAATTCTTCGTATTTAAACCCCTTCGAAATTGTACTCTATATTTCAGAATTTAGCCGACCTTTGAAAATAAAGTTACTTTTGTATAGTATTCGTTGCGCCTATCTGCCTGGTGGGCTTACGCTCACCAGATACGGATTAATTCCTCGAACCTCTGCATTTCATTGTGGATTTCATGTAGAAGTCTCATTGTTTTACACTGTTATGCATTACTATAAATTAGCAGACCAAGGTAGACAAAAAAATTTTTAAGGGTTTGTACTAAATTTACAGGATAAGCTGGATGAAGCTGAATCATTATTAGAAATACGATCGGTAAGTTTGAAAACTAGTTGTTTAAAGATTGGAATTATCCAAATATATAAAACTTCATTTGACAGTCTGGTGTCAAAAACAGGCTTATTAGATTCAGTAGACAGGATAGATCGTTTTCAAAAAGACAATCATACGTAGTCAAAGCTATTAAAACAGCTAAATCCAGAATGCCACAAAAATACAATAGAAACTAACAGTGGAGGACTTGAAATTCTCAATTAATTTTAGCCTGTTTTGTGGCAATGGGAACCAAAAATTATTGAGCTTAACTACAAACACTTACTTGAATTGGAACAATTTATTCACAATTCTGCAAATATCTTGTAGATAAGCTTAAAAGTAAATAAATAGCAATAGCAATTGCGAAGCCTGACAATTCAAATGATGAAATCCAAAACAA
The DNA here is from genome assembly GCA_034697805.1 of Orchesella bifasciata. NCBI lineage: Eukaryota > Metazoa > Arthropoda > Collembola > Entomobryomorpha > Orchesellidae > Orchesella > Orchesella bifasciata. The sequence continues at coordinate 1,384 of JAQGAP010003382.1, read as the reverse complement.
TTAGCAAGGAAACAAGGACTTCTTTCAAAAGATCAGACTTTGAATTTGAGTCTCTCAGAAACCAAGTAAGAGAACAAAACCAAAAACCGTTTTATCGGGTTGTTGGAATGGCATTATGTTTAAACATGTAATTAATAAACTTGATGAAACTGCGTTCCAAATACTATCAATGAATCATGCATTGGACTAAGAGCAACTTAATCATCAGTCAACATTTGACCTTCCAGTAAAACCTTATTCAAATTAGTGTGAATTCACTGGAATGCGCAACAGACGCAACGAACATCTCAAATCGAATCACCTCAGAAATCATCAAAAACCAACAAAGGTTTTTAAAGTTGGCAAAGGTGGTAGACACACAACAACTTTCTACAACATGGATCCGGAAAATGCTAATATGACCCAAATTTATCAGAAGCCGATGATGCAAAGATAATATTAATGACACTTATTTCAAAGATTCGTCTTGCCCTTACAACCTGCAATATCTGCATTCAGTAAACTCATTTCGTGGACGTTTACCGTTACCTTTACCAAAGATATACATTTATCTTTGATACATGCCTTCATTAGCTTAATAGCTGCAGAAAACAGTAGGCAAGGATAGAGTTTAAAAAACCTGAATTTTACCCAGATAATTTCAACTAACGTGCATAAGATTAGAAAGATAAATCACTTTGGAAATAACAGTCATACTTCCGTGTCTACCCAGGGAATCCTAGCCGTAAAAAAACACAAGTGATTGTGAAGTGTACGTGCCTTTTTCCTTTTTAGCTGAGATAAGAAGTCTCTTCATAGTAAGAAATTATTATTATTGCAATGTTTTGATTTTTTTACAATGGTTATTCTTTCTAGAGTATGCACGTAAAATTATTTCACATTTTAATTTGACATAACGGTGTTTGTCTTACAATTTGGAAGTACGACACAAATTTACTTGTTTCATTTTTAAGCTAATATTTAGTGACATACCATTTTTTCACTACCAAATACTTTGATTTTTTTAAGTTACACATTTGATTTATGATAGAAACGCAACTTTATTCGATTCTTATGGTCATTACTACATGTTAAGAAGTGCAATTTAAATTGTCTCAAGATTAGGACAATCTTCGTTTTTACACAGAAATGTTACGTACTTAATACCTACATATTAGTACGTTTATGATATGTACGTTAAGCATAGGTTCTCCATGCTCATGTCAATCCTATGATTATTATATGATATCATTATAATACAAATTAGTGATTTTCAATACACCAAACTTTGTCTAAGCCAAACTTATTTCATTCACGGAATCCCAATTTTACAACCTGGATTCTGGGTTCAAAATAAACTAAAACCATATTGAATTGAATGTTGAAAGAACAAGCTAAATATTTT
>JAQGAP010003381.1:0-12532 GCA_034697805.1 Orchesella bifasciata | reverse complement strand
AGAACAGTTGTATTATATGACTGATACCAGCTAACACGTAAATAAAGTCTTATTCTATTCTATTCTATTCTATTCTTCTATTGGGGGCTGATTATTTGCCACAATCACTACTTCTCCTCTACTTGATCTCTCACGGTCTACTGCATCCCACATTCTGTTTTCAAAGTCGCTATATGTCTTAAATGTAAAAAAATGACACGAACTGTAAATAAAGTAGATTTCAGACACTTAACAATGTTAAGTTTGAGCGGGGTACCTGTTTTGGATAAGCTCCTTCCAAACCTGAGTACTGACCCGGTTGTATCTGTATTCCCGTTTGTAACGCATTTGCAGGGTTGTCGGAAGGAACCGCACTCTGTCCCGGTGTGCAATAAAGTACTTCAAACCCAATTGGAAGTCGTTGTTGAGGATAGTATGTAGTTTGATTTTGTTGTGGCTGTTGCTGAGAATACATGTCTTTATTGACAACCTTCCTTGGCGTTTCTAAAATTTAAAAAAAAAATTAGTTCTTTCAGCCAAAATACGTACTGAAAAACATACTGGAGAACATAAATGCGTTGTCATGTTTTACCAGAAGTATAAGCTACAAAGTTTTAATTGGGAAAAGTAATCGAGAGAAAGGAAGGAGAAAGTGGAGTGAAAGTGAGCGTGATGAGGTAAGTAGTGACTGTGACGGTGTGAACCTTTCATTTGTTTCTTACTTTCACTCTCACCGGAATCCTGTTGAGCCGGAGTACAGACACAGCCAGCCGATTTACAATAACAAGAAGACCCGATCGATAGAAATGGTACACATTATCAACGCTTTTTCAACCTACATATGTATGGGCTTTGATGTGTTATAAAAGAGTGATGAGATGTACTCAAGACTCGATGCAAACCCTTGTTACAAACGGCAAGAAGAGCAATGAAAACAACATTTGCTTTGCATCACAAGATCAGAGGTTGCTGGCTTCGGCTACGCTTGTATTTGCGTAGGTGTAGTAATAGTCCTCTTTTCGCATACCTTTCTAAACGGAAAGCAGTCTTTGAGTAGTCTTTCATGTGAATCAGCTCTACTGTATGTACTTTAACTCAGCGTCTATAAGTATAACGAATCTTTAAGAATTCTTCTTCTCGAAATTATTTATTAACGTGGGCTAACCAACGTTGATATGAACTGCAACTAGGTATCATGAGAAAATTGTAACCTATAAGGTATTGCAATGCCCCAAAAGTCGCACTTTGTGTATCATTTCATCAAGCTGCTTTCACCTAGTCTCAACAATTTTTCAACAATTTACACCTAAACCCGAAACTTTAAATCTGAATAGCTATCATTCAGTTATCTTTTCCACACTACCAACATAGTTAAGTATACTTCATTTTATAAACCGTTGATATTTTATTCATTTATTTATGAAACGAAAAAAGAATCTTAAAAGATTCCAAACTGATTCGGAGTATGGCAGGCTTATTTCCAATACGAAGATGATGTCGTTTAAGTTAATCCATATATGTGTATGTGTACCAAAAAACGCTCCAATCTGTTGCGAGCATTGCATCCAATTGGCTCATAGTTAAGGCAAAAGGTTAAGTCACAGTTTGTAATTGTTTAAATATAAAGATGAGATAGCTGCGGCTGCTACACGTCCAATAAACTTTTTTTATTAGCATTTTCTATCTAAAATATTCGCAACATAAGCATTGTGTAGATCTTCATGTAACATTTTTCTACCTCGACACTTTTGGAAACCATATATTTTCTCAGAGGATTACATAGTAATACGTAGTAGTAAGATATTGCCAAAGTAAACTTATTTAGTAGGTATATCCTACTATTACATGCGATGGTGTAGCTTCATTCAATTGGCAATTTGTCTTTGAAATTAGAAATAAACAAATTTCCTGTGTGGAAACTAAAATTCATGTCCAACGTATATATTATTCGGCTTCTGAATCCGTGCAAATGTTTAACTAGCTTGGGTATGTGTAAAAGGAGAGGCTGACGTCGACGGAATTGTTACCTTGATTACACAGTCCCAAAAAAATGCTTGTTCAAAGCCGAGCCATATTGATCACTACCAGCATTGAAAAAATTTGTATTCTCATACGATAGATAGAATATTTAAGAAAGCACAGACAATATAATTTCACCAAACTTGTTTTACTTGCTGTTGACGCAGCGGTTCATGAATGTAGAATTTAACGGTTTATACAATGCAGAGTTATAAGTAGTAATTAATTGCTGTAATTTAAGTAACTTGCTCTGTTCTAAGTTAGTTAAAAGTTCTTGGTTTCTAAGATTATTATTGGAATTTTACCGATCTTCATTTTATCATCAGTTTCAACTACACCATTGGATTTTTACCAAACGTAAGTGTGAAATATTCTAGTTTTTAAAACTTTAAAAAATATGGATAAAAGTAGATAATACATACGTATGTATTTCAGGAGGTTGGATTTGTCCATTTCCGGCCTGAATAATTTAGATTAACCGGTTAACACATATAGGAATACAGCCCAAACTTTTGTATATTGCTTGTGCTAACGCAGTCACCTGCTCAGGTAAAACGCATACTTGTAATATGGCCTAAAGTGAGAAACAGCTTTCTCCAGAATTTGCAACACGTAAAGGATTATTCAACATCAGTCTGTTATGCATGTCGAAACAATATAGTAAGACATACCCATTTCCTGTTTTGCAGTGGAATTACTAAGGGTATGATTGCGAATTGAAATTTTAGCGTATATTTAGGTAGTAAACCACGGCTTATTGTAGTCAACGTAGTCCTTTTTGTAAAAAATATTTTCCTTGAAATATTCAATTATAAAATCTTGCACAATATAAGAAATGGAAGGCAACGCTGCCCTATGTTTTATCATTTTGATGCCACTTTTGAGTAAACTGTCGGTATCTACTGATTGTGATTTTAATGGTGGACGAGTGAATCAACACATTACCGATATTGTTCAGTCAAATAATGACAAATTTATCGTAAACTTTTACGACATTGACCCCTGCTTCATATTCGAGTCCATTCGCACCAGTTCGGTGAGGCAAACGGTGTTCAACAATGTATTTTTGAACGGATTAGACCCCAGGAATTTCCTTCGATTTACACAGCCTATTATTTTAATGATACTTTCCATGACTCCTAATCTCGATACCCAAGAAGCATTTGAAGCGCTTCTTATACCAGCATTGCAACCAACTACCGTTATGTTGTTCATCACTGATCAAAATGGAATGTTTCACTTTGACGAAAATGCCATTCCTTCCCCATATCTGAATCTCCCTGCAATCAAAATTGTAATGCAAATTTGGAATTCACCAGAATCGAACAATTTTACTGTGATGTGCAACACTTATTGCGTTCCAACCCAACAGCCCGTTTCGAAACCGATATTGGAAATGCTACTTCTCCAGACATTAGACGCTCACAAATCCTACTTTTGGGATGCGAACGAGAGGGTAATTTATGCATTGGTTTTTAGTAAGTTCAATCTCATATATAAGTTTCACCCTTTCCAACGCTCCCACCTTTGTTCTTCATACATTGAGAATAGATCGAAAGAAGGTTTTGCCTGTACTTCTGATATCATGGCAACTAACGCAATAGAAGGGGTTCACAACGTTTCATTTTTTGTCCTAAACAAAGAGAGTGAGTATGAGGCATCGTTTATCGACACTTCGATGATGGGCCAAAGTTTCGGAACCTCTAGTACCTACTTCGATTATGAGGCTCAGTCCCTGTTTTTCATTGCGCGATATCTGTTCTCTTACCAATTTTTTGAACATCTCGTGTATTGCAACAACAATTTGTTGAAAGAAGTTCCAAAACTTGATTTTGCAATATGGTTGGCACCATTTGAACCAAACGTGTGGATAACGATTGGAATTCTTTTGGTTGCTAGCTCGGTGGCATTTTCCTGGAAAGCTCTCAAGACTTTGTTCGTTCCAGAGCTTTTTCTGTCATTTTGCATTTTTATGCGACAATCCCTTTCCAGAAATCTTTATGGAAAGAAAAAGATGTATATGATTTTGACATTGAATGGAATGATACTTTTGAGTCTGTATGAAAACAATATTTTAAGCTTGCTAGTAACTCAAAAAGATATAAGTTCCCTGCAGCAACTTCTTGAGGGCAGTTATAAGCTGTTGTCTTTCAAGCAAACAGAACAGCCAAGCGCAAACTATGAGATAGATTTTAAAAGCTCCGGTGTGTTAGCTAAACTTCATGACAGCTTTTACGTAGCGCCTTATGATGATTCTTTGGAAAAAACCGAGCTCAACTTAGCTTCTGAATATTTGGAGGGCCTACACGGTGGAAAATACGCATATTCCGTTGTTGACTACTTACTCGATAAGACAAAACAAAGTGTGCAAGCGGATATAATTGAGAGAAGCGGCTTAATTAACACTAAATGTCTGCATGTTCCTCAACCGCTCAATCGAAATATTGCTGTTTGGCAGATTTATATGGTTAATAGGTATTGGGTGATGAAAAGTCTAGAGAAATTGCGAGAGGCAGGGTTGCCTACCAAATGGGATGATTGGTCAAGCTACCTATACAGACTCGTGTATAAGTATCAGCCAGAAGAATTAAGTCAAATGACGTTTGGTGAAGACAGAATTGATTTACCTAAAATGGGAGTTATAGCACTTATCCTGATGGGAATATTGGGGATTGCTATGTTATTACTTTGCATAGAATTGTGCTGGGAATGGGGTGTTGATATTTGGAAATGCAAATGGAACGCATTTAGACATTCAGTCCAGGCATTTATTAGCTGGCTGAATGAATCTATTTATAAACTGCGTATTCGTAAAACTAAAGTACGTAGATTTTCGGGGAAAATCGAACTTCATCAACCAAATGCACCAAAAGAATAATAAATTATTTAATTGTACAACCTCCGAAACATCACCAATTTAGGTCGCAATGTTTTAAATGTAGATTTAAAGCATTTTAACTCACGTTTGTTATAGATTACATATATGTTTCAAGAAACAATACAAAGAGATGATGTGTGTGAGTACTATCAAATGCAGGTTAGAATCATTACATAATGTAAACATTATAAAACAAACTATTAATTTGTTGTAAAAGGCTGTATTCCTGTGAACAATATATCGAATAAACCTAATCTAACCTATTACTATGGAATAACTAACAAATGACTGTCTACCCAGGTAAATTTATGACAACAACAAAAAAAGTGTATCGTATCAAAACATAGTTCGTTTGCAGTTATAACATCCAGCAATTTTTAAACATAATCGTGCTTGTCATACTCATGCCTGATTAGGAAAATGAGAAATGTCATGGCGGGCGCATTTTCTGGGAGAACTAGGTCATCGTTTTTCATTGTTCTGGGAGACAATTTTGCACGATAGTGAGCACAATTTAGTTCTTTGGGTTAACTTTGCGTATGAAATTTTCGGCAATTGTTTAAGCTAGTTGTAATGTATGGTTTTTGCGACAAAAGGTATCAAAATCAATATTCCACGAGGCCTAACAAACAGGAAGTCGATGCATGAGACATGCCACCTAAAAACAAGCACCATCGATGTTATAAGATTGGCATTTGTGTCGTATTAAAATCCGTATTCTTTCCATGTCACTATCTTGCAAATTTCCTGCGTTTGGATTCTCATTTCTGTTTGAAATTCCTGCGCCCTTTTTTCTGCTTGTTTTAATCGATGAAATGGTAGGCAGTGGAAATATTAATTTATATGTCGTATACAACAGTCCAATACAAATTATCCAATATGCAATATCCATGTGTATGCATTATTTTACCTAATCCGATAGATTTAATATTTTTCCAACTACAGTTTCCACACGCACCCCTAAGCCGAGGACAAATTGTTTGAAATACAAAATAAGACAGAAAAATATAATTTAGTGAGTGCGGTCAGCTAATTTTAATTAATTAAAATGATTTGTTCCTGAAAAGTCTTATTGATGTCTTGATGAATTATAAAATTAAATTATAAAATTAAACTCGCTATTAAATTAGTCGTGTTTGATAAAATAAATTTGATAAATAAATAAACCCAAAAGTTAAAATATATTATTGTATTTGGAGATTCGTAATCATAATCATTGATTTCACGATTGAATTGTGGTAAACTTGTACAGTAAATATACAAACTAGTTTAGCCATTGTAGAAGTGACAATAATATTCAGAAAAAAATCATTCATCTGTGGATTATGCAACGAAGAATTTTACCTATGACCTTTATTCATGAATTTTATCCTAGACATGCATAAAGTTGGATGGGAATCTGTGTTGCCGAAAGCCTATTTTGTGGAAGCCAATATGAGCCATGGTCAAACGCATGTAAAAGTAGACTCACTCAACGCTTGTTTAACAATTTTTTTTTGACAATCTGAAGTAAATATGATTTTCTCTCTCGACGATCCTATTTATTATTACTACTACTTTTTATTGCTTACTTTTTCTCAATGGCATAACGCGTAAGAGATCATGAGTTTATGATTATGAAAACCTATAACAACGTTTAATCTATTGTATTTATGTATATTTGTTAATAGAATGTAAATATACAGTTTTGAATATTGAGCTGCATACTAGTTTCTTGTTCTTATTGACAGTTGCGTAAATTTGAAAATACAACATAATTTTCAGAAATAAAGTTGGACAATTAACAATTCAGAAAAAGTCTTATTTCAAAAGTGGTTTTATTTTTTTTAATGGTGCGTTATAGTAGGGTTCATGTAAGTGGGGTCCCAATATTTATAGCAAAGAAATATTTTTTAAATTTCCCCCTTTTAATTAATACCACTTCAAAGCTTAATACTGTGTCGCTAATGCCGTATGGAACAAATTTAAAATATCGAAATCAAATTGCAAAATCAATACAGACCAATTAAAACGCGTGCATACTCCTGAAATTTAAAACACGGTTTTATTAACACCAATAAAACGTTATATTGCTAAACAAATTCTAGAAAACTATTCAACTCTTCACGATTACAGCGGTCTTTGTACGACTTTGTCATATCGCTATTTAAATACAAGGAACCAAACACCATTTTTGTAAACAGTTGTGCATTCTTTCAGAACTTATACTAAATCAGCAATTACGCTTAAAGATATGATGCTAAAGTTACGTTTAAAATTTATTTATTTTATCTGCAATTAGTAGATAGAGAAACAGGATAAGGATGGATGATATATTTTATGCCATAAACAAAACCCCGTTGATGTTCGTCAAACTAACTACTTTAAAGCCTTGTCTAAATACATTTACTTTCATTAAATATATACTAATTTCACATGTAACATTTTGTGCTGCAGTATGTTGCTGTTGAGAAAGAGTTTTTTCGAGTGGAGATACTTTAGACGCCATTTACAGCTTTTCGAAAAACGAGTAACCTAACGGCAAACCTTCTTATATAAAACAGCGTACAGTATATTTTTAATCTCTTTCCACATTTCCCAAACAAATCCCAAAATGCAGATTACGTAGCCAACACACAAAACTACAAAAATTACAGAAATATTTCCACTCAAATTCGATGTTCCTAAATTCGTTTCCCCAGTATCCACGTTTTTAACCCGGCCGCCAAGTATCTTCGTCATAAAGTTTAATGTGAAATCCATCCACCAAACCCAAACCCCGCTGTTTTCCAATCCTCTCAACCTTTGGAAAATCTTCGGACTCAAACGTCTGGTCAGCAGGATCCCATGATCCGTTTTGAACATCGACTCTTTGCTCAGATAAACATGATCTTGCATTTTAAATTTATTTCGCAAATCCCGGTACGTTTCGTGTGCTTCTACATCAGGCAAAAAGAGGGCAATTTGATTGCAGGGTATAAGCAGGTCTGTGAAATTACGGTTAAATAATAGGGACACATAATCAGGATGTATTTGGGTTTTGTTCATCACAAACTTTGTGTAATTTGATAGATCCTTTAACTCATTATCAAACCAATCGATTTGACTATAGTCGCCGGAAATAAAATAGTACAATTCACTAGGAAAAACATTAGACCTATGCGCATCAGATCGATTTTTAGTTAAAAGGGGTTTCAGAAACTGCTGTAATCCTTGCGGACCCTTGATCCCTCCGCGAGCTACCACTCTCGTATAAATATGAAAGGAATAGTGTGTAAGTGCTTCAAATGTATCAAACGGTATATTTGCTCGTGGGAGTGTTATTTTTGTGATATTATCATTTTTGTATGCGTTGCTTAAAACTAGCACCATCAAAAGATAGAGTCCAAGTGCTATTCTTAGCTGACGGAACTTTAGATATCTATACGCAATAGGATCTCCTTGTTCAAATAACGCTTTTGTAACCAGAATATACTCAAGCAGGAGATTTCTAATGGTTTCTTTTATCGAGATATTCCTGTTAACGATGTTGCTAAACACATCAAAAACATTACAGAAAACAGTGACAGCAGCCGTCGATAGCGCAATAAAAATCCAAATGTAGATGTCGAAAATTGTGGAGAGTTGATCAAACGCTAGATTTTGTTTCCCAGCTGTGCCACAGCTCACAAACTTGAGTTCCAGTGGGTGCAGTTTAAATGGAAACGCTTCCTCCTTTCCCGTAGCAAAAATAAAAAATATCGGCATTGTTCTCGCAGTTTCGTGTGGGATTAATGAGCTATTGTGAGATCTACGGAAATTTCCAGACCACCAGTTAAAATTCTCAAAGGAGCCGTTTCCAACAACTGCCTGCATCAACATCCTAATTTCGAATTGGTACTGGACACTTTCAAGTTTAGCCCACGTTTTTCGGTGTAGTTCCACCTCATGAGAGCGCAATAGATTATACGCCGAGTGAAAAAACAATTCCTCTTGATCTTGATCGAAAAAGGCGGCTTCGTACTTCCCTACGACACCAATTCCCCAGTGAATGTTATTCGTGTTTGAATTCAGGATCCTAAACATGTCGTTCAGTGTTTGGTACGAAAACTGTTCTCCAATATTTACAGGTTGAAATATGAGAAATGGCTTGCAGTGTCGGCAAAACAATATAGTGGAACCAAGTTTGTACCTCGCAACGTTATTTGTGCCTGTTGTTTTTAATTCGGTCAGTGTAAATGTCAATTCCTCACGGTTCATTGTGACATATTTGTCATACCATCCATTATATGGGATATTTAGAGTTGTGGTCCACGCTTTCATGGTATTAATATCATTTTGCCCCCATTTTGTGGTGATGATGTCATAAATCGGTCTTGATTTTACTAGCACGTTCCAGTGATATTGTGTACTACTGTCATTATTTATTCGGTCTAGTTGATGACTCCAAAATTTCCTGTAGCTGGCTGGAATAATCATCCGAAGTGGAAGTAGGTCATTCCAAATATTGTATTCGTAGAATAGTGGTTCTTCTATGGGATTTGGAGGAAATAAATACCAATGGCTCTCACAATTCCAACCTTTCGATTTGACACTGTTGTCGATAAATGGGATGTCGACAAAACATTCAAAATCTTGACGAAGAGATTCCCTCTTGCACCACTCAATTTGTCTGGTTTTGTTGGCTTTAAGGCGGGAAGCGGTTTCGTACGGAAAGTAACGTTTCCATTCGGTCCATGTTGGAGTTTTATTGAATTTGTAAAGTCTTTGTAAAACAAAGTGTTTTACATGAATGACGTCGTAGCGGGAGAGAACGATTGGGGTTTGAAAATTGGGGAGATTTATTCCGTTGTAATTTATTATGTGATTTAGGCAGTCGGGGAGTTTGAGAATTTTTTCTTGCAGATTGCTAACTTCGATGGAGGATTCTACTTGTCTCTGCCAGGTTGGGTAGTGGTAGTGGGAATAGGCTCGGGAATTTGGAATTTCTGGGTAGTAATCGGGATTAGTGATCAATCCTTCTTCGAAAACATATTTTGCATCTGATGCTAGAAAGCTGTGCTCTAATGCAAGGCATATTAATAGCAAATGTTTTGGCCACATTTTGGGTAGATTATTATTAAAATTTCGTATTTGTTTAATAGCTGGTGTTTAAAATCCTGTGGAATAATGTCCTGTTTAAATATTGAAAGTTAGCTTGAAATTAAGATATACCAAGGCTTGTACCTCCTACTTTTCAGTTTAACATATAAGCTCTGGCGTGTCACAACTTGTTGGCTTCGAAACCTGGACTGGATCGAAATAACAAACGGTTGTCAGCTTTTATTACCTTCTGGTTTTTTTCTAGGTGGCTACCAATTTTTTTTTGTTTTAACCAACCTTACCAAACGACGTAATTAAGATGGTCTTATGACAGAGTGTTCATAAAATTAGTGGCAATCAAATTACGGCAGTGAGTGTTTAAAAACGTGATTGTTAAGAAGGTGGGTAAATGCCATGCCACGTTTTTGAAAATGTCTTATTACGAATTGGTTGAAGATGTTATTTTACATAAAACGCTGGCACAAACATTTTAACAAATGGCTTTTGGAATGTGCTCGAAAGCATCTAAATAAATCATAACAAAATTAACTACCTATTGCGTGTTTTGAAAATTGGAAAACACTTTTAAAGGACTATAGTAACGCGAATATTGAGTTAATAAAGATAAGTGTGTGTGTGCCCGGATATTCTTATGAGCTAAACAAGGTTTGTGTAATTTATAATAATAATAAAACGATCACTTACGATCAGTTAGATGGTAAAGCATTTATTTTTATTATATTTAATAGCATTCTCAGCAATAGTGATATAACGAGTCAAGCAATTAATTATCTTAATAAAACAAAACTCGGGCTTTTGAATCAAGGAAACTCCAAACAGAAAAATCTGGATACATGTATTATTTACGATGATCCTTAAATACAGCTTACACAAAGTTTGGAAACAATGTGCGCGACTGCTATGTAAATGTAGAATTTCCGTCATCCTTGTTTTATGTATTTCTTATTTTATTGCTAACAGATGTAATAATTTCGTATTGATTGCGGAAGCTGAAATAATGTTCGCCAGAAAACCAAATTTCTTCACACCCTGACCAGCCATTATTCTTTACTTTTTGCTGCTGTCATGCGCAAGAACATATTTGAACAGTTCAAAATCAATTTGTCATACAAATCGTTTGTCAGCAATTGTATGAAAAAATCACTTACCAAATTGTATCATTTAGTCATTTTTTAGCTTCGTAACATGGTTTGCAAGACATCCAATGTTTCAGAAAATTTTGTGATTTACAATACACAACGTTAGGGGAACTAATAGTGCCATTAGTTTGACTTTGCAGTGCAGTTGGTTAAAAGTGTCTCGGAAAACTTCGTAATGTCTACAACAAAATGCCATTTTGCTACTCTAAACTGATGCTTCAAGGTGTAAATCAGAATCTTTTTTCCGCAAGCCCAAACAAATTTTTCAATTACAACTTGAAAATAGTAGCAATGTAACTTTACTCATACATTGCTTTAAATGTCAGTGCGCAATATGCAGTTACTCTAATAAAATTGTAGTATAAAATATTATGAATGCTGATTGAAATATAATTGATAGTAATAAAAGTTATCAAGCGTTTTATCCAATTGAAAAGTCATTCAAAAATATAGACCTATTTTGTAGAATTCATCATCAAAATTACGTTTAAACTGGCTGGTTATTTTAAATACCAATTTAATGTTCAAACATTTTGCAGTGCTTAGTATAATTCTATTTAGCGTTAGTAGTACACTTCTGCTCTTGCGAACGGAAAACTACCAAATGTCAGCATGATTTATAAGAATTACGGCTACTTAAATAATCCGCCTTTTCTCCATTTGCTCATTACTATTTTAAAATTTTCTGATACTTGGAGCAATCCCATTTGCACTGTCTATTTTTATAGGAATTCTAGGCATCTTTAGAACTCCAGTGGATCCACTGTACTTAACTTTGGCTTTCTTGTGTCCCCCTAAACAATGCCCAGCTCTATTTAACTCCCCCTTGTACATATTTGTTACCATGCTTATTTTTCTGGTGTGTAGTACTGAGATATGTCGTGTATTTTCATGTTATTTGAATGTTTCCATAACACTGTTCCACATGATGAAACAACTGTTACACAAATAGACCGGCTTTCCCAGAAAAATTTTTCCGTGGGATTTAGAGAGTACCAGATTCTGTCCGTGATTCATTGTATTGGAAGGAAACATTTAACCTTTCTAATACTACTGTCAATGGGTTTAGGATATGGGATGGTTGTTTTAACCCTGGCTGCAACAGTTCGAGGTTATGACATACTTCCACTGGAAATTTACTGGCTTTTTATAGCGGTGGCTGGGAACTGCATTCTTATGTTGATAGTTGCACTCCCATACGCAACTTACATCTGTGGCTGCAGCTATGCTATGAAAAGAAACTGGATGCTGAGGATAAATGATTTAAAACGGCGTAAACTCTATTATAGGAAAAAATTGATAGCGCTCAAGCCAATTGCGTTCTATTTTGGCTCCTATAGGGAATTAAATGATGAGTCAAAAACCATATACATAGAGTCTGTCGCATAATTGGACTACTCTTTCCCATTTTTATTGAACAAAGATTTATGTTTGAACGTAGTATGGAGGAGGAGTT
>JAQGAP010003380.1:0-12533 GCA_034697805.1 Orchesella bifasciata | reverse complement strand
TTCGATGACACCTTAAGATTTCTAGCCCGCAATGATTTGATTGGATGCGTTAGCTGCATGACCATGGAACCACCAATGAGTCTCGGAGAAGAGCTTGACGAAATGGCAGCGAAAAACTATGAGAAAATCATGTCTGAAGAATCGTGCCACCAGTGCAAGGCACAGAAGCAGGTGGGTTTCCAACTTTCATTAAAAAATGCAGCATTTAAATCCCCTTTACGATTACCGGCTCATGATACCATGAAATACTGAGCTCCTAAAAGCTTTTTTTATAATTTTTTATATCCGCATGAGTTTTAAATAGTTGGTAGTTATATTTTTGGTTCGTTTTGTGTTTATAGGCTGCCTTGCTGGATAGTCTACCAGAAACTGTAGTCACTATTTTACAAGACGCAATTGAGTCTGGAAACAAGGGATTGTTTAACTGGCTATTTTCTCATCAAAGTGTTAGGCTCCTCTCCCTGATGACATTACCTTGTCTGCTCCCAGCAGACATGGCATATGCTACCGCTCTGAAAATATTTGAGACTGCTCCTAAGCTAACGTACAATTTGAGAGTGCTTAGCGAAGCCGTGCTTCAACTTTTAGCGAGAACATTAGCCAACATTAGTCTTTCACCTGCTACCTATTCAGCCAAACTTACTTGCCAAGTAGCGATCACAGAATATTCAGATGGTGAGTCATTGGGAAAGATGCAAACTAATGTTTCTTTCTTTCGTTGTTCAACTAACCGCTGTGATGATGACTAACGCCTTTTCTTTTCATTTAAAGATATCGAATCACCAGACCAGGTTTACATGCAGAGAAAACCATCCATTTTGAATAAAATGAACTTTGGTTTCACCTTGAATATTGATAACTGGTAATTTACCCATTTCTGTATTATGCATGCTCTATTAAACCAGGCTGAGATAAAAGACCTTTTTTAATTGTAAATTTTGTGCTTGTAATGTTTCAGTGAGGCTCTCCCAGTCGCGTACCAGCAATGCAACGGTCGTCAACATCAAATCGATCTCGGAGACCATGATGATGACACCTTTGAAAGAGTTCTAACAGTGACCACTCACCAAGATGCGCTAATGGCCTGCTACTACCTCGACCATTGTGACAATAAAGTTGAGATAACGGAAGTGTATGAAGTTGATGACATCGATCAGATGACCCCAGCTTCCATCATCACTGAGATTCACCAAGTGGAAGTTGATGACCAGCATTTTCCAACGACTATTGAGACCTACAGTGTAAATGAGTTGCAAGCTATCCAACAAAACGGAGAAATCATTGTAAACTAATTCAAATCATTGTATTACAGGAGTAGCTCCATATTTTACCGTACGAAATCATAGCAATAACAAATTAGCAATAGTAATGATACAAGACTTTATGTAGAATTTACTCCAGTGACCTGTCGCTGGAACCTGGACCATAGTGCTGGCCGCAGTGCCACTGTGTATTGGTCGGTTACATAATATTGCCCTCTCCGTTTGTATATGTAAACCTGAACTAATTTTGAATGTTGGATCGTTCAAAAAAACGTAATTACACATGTATTTTCATACTAATTTTACTCTTAGTTAGAGAACAATTGCCGCATACAAATAAATATAAGACTTTTCCGAGCGCGGAGCTGTTATCTTTCAACAAATGTAGTAAAGATGAGATGTGTAAGAAGTGATGTATAGCCGCAAACATTCCTTGGATATTTTAGTTAAATGTTGAAACGCCATGTTACCATTTTATGTGCTAATTGAAAAGAATAAGCATGCATACAGTATATTATTACGAAGATAACGAAATAATTTTTTTTTTGAAGAGAATGTGTTTATGTAATTAAAGTAGAGTGAGTACTGAACTGTAAAACTTTGGACTTATGTTTATTGTTTCTTTCTTGTCGACTTCGACTCGCTGGAGTGACAACAAACTATATATTATTTCATAGGATTGTTTCCATTCATTATTAGAAACATTACAAAAATGAATACACAAACAGTAGTATCTTAGGGAAAAAACACGAATAAAGATAAATTTTTAGTTTAGAACTGAATTTTGTATTGCTTCATCGATGCTGATACAGATATCAGTTTATTAGTTCGTTTGTAGGCACAACGAGCTTCAAACCCATTTGCAATGCATTTAAAAATCATATTTACAAAAGTGTTATGCCACTTATAAAGAAAATAGTAGATTGACGTGGTTTCTCGATTCACTGATCACAATGTGGCTGATTTATCATATTGACACATAAACAAACACATTTAAAATCCACATACATCATCATATTACGAAGATAAGGCTGAATCCACTATAAAACTTATTAATAGATCTTTTTTGTTAAACGAGTCACAACTACATGAGCCTATTTGATTTTTTGCACGTTCTGTGGTACAAATATTCACAATATAAGTTTCTGGCAACTATTCCTAGGATAGAAGACGGTCGTACAAACGCTTACAACTTTAGTTCCGTCACTGGATTAGTTGTGTAGTTTGGATCCGAAGGCAAATATCATAATCCTATGACATAGTTATTTCTTGGAAGAACCGAATCCGGAAAATCCCATCATTGCGGCCATATCCGCGTCCGCTCCCTCTGGATCTTCTGCTGTGGTTTCCGTTTCAGCTTTGCGCTTCCTCTTTAGTCTATTTTCTCTACGGTACTCCTTCATTCTTTCCTCCTGTTAAAATAAAGAGTTAAACCAGGGTAAAATAAATCCCAAACTTTTAACCCAGTTAGTAATTATGGCTATGGCTCCATTACTTACCTCTTCTTGAAGCTCTTGTAGTCGTTTATCAAGGTCATATTTCTTTTTCTGTTCATTAAGTTTCTGCTTATTTATCTCAAATCGTTGTTTTACTTGATCCAAGCTAGACCTCTCTATCCTCATTGACATACCCAAGTTCCTTTGATCTACAAATGCAATTGAATTATGAATATAAATATGAGTGGGCTGACTGCACGGGTGAAGTAGTTGACTTTGTATTTGTAGTGAAGTTTTAGAACGTAACCAGGGCCAAAATAACGATTCGTTGCACTTACGTTTCTTTCCGTTGATGTGGTCCAGGAAGTTAATGGAATCTTTGACAACACAGTCGCAAACATTGCAGTAGTAACCTCCTGATGCGGATGCAGGCGTATTTTTTGTAATAACTATAGATTTCCCCAGCCTAGAATCTAAATCCACCTTATAATCACGTTGTTTTAATAGTTCCCGTTTCTTTCCGCGTTTCTCCTCATCGTCTTTAGGAACCCCTCCTTCTTCCTCCGCAAGTCGTCTCGCTGCAAGCTTTTCATACTCCTCGATATCCCACTTACGACGATGATCTGGTGCCTGATAAAGTTATAAGCATAAAGATGCACAAAATGTCCAAAATATAAAATGTCATTTGCTCCCATGTGCCCGTGCCCGCTATTATGTATTTGCCATGCTGTATGATCACGAATATTTACTCAGTATGTACATCAATCATTAGTACATTTTATTAATTTATTGGAATAGATATGGTAATCATGAGAACCGACAATCAATTTTACATTGATTTGATTTTTAACCTAATACGAGTGAACGCAGTAAAGCTTAAAGTTATGATGCAACGAAAATAATAATTGCTAGTGTTGTACGCAAGTTAAGTACTAAAAAATATTTGAACCAAAAGAATAAGATGCAACAAATTGCTCATTTTAGTAAATAAACCGTGCTCGAGTAAAAAATTAAAAAAACTGGTGACAAAATCATTTCAAAACTATCAAGACAACCCCATTCAAAAATCATTTTCAACCAAAATCACAACAAAAAGTAATGAATAACTCCTTAGCTTCAAGAAACATCTACAGTTGACTACTCACTAATGACTACTGCATATTTTAAATGTTGAATGTGATTTGAATGTAAGATATTTTTGAGGCTACCCACCTCACTAAATCTACATCATTCTAAATACTATGATTTCACTACTGTTAAAATTCTAAATTTCTCATGCTGCTTTTAAGGTCCTGCATGACCAGTTAATCAATCCTCCATTAAAATTTGCATTTCAATTTCAAAAAGGTAGAAACATCTCAATTCGATCTATGCTGGTGTTTTATAATTATAGCTACCCTCGCTATATGTCTCAAATCATTTCCCTTAATTACTACAATTTTTGGCATGGAAATATTGGACCCCCTGTCAGTTTTCGTAGTATGCAAATGTGCGTGATTAATGTTTTCATCATTTAAGTCTTATTTAGTAGGACTAACGGACATGAAGGGTTAAAAACTCTTGATTGGTTTGGTGCAGGTGTGCTTGTGCTCATTTCATGCAGTACTTTGGTAGGTTAAACTCGTGTTCGTGTAAACAGTCTATTCATGTTTCCAGTCTCGTGTTTTCATCATAGCATCAATCAGAATCAAAATGCATTTAGTAACGACGACGTCGGCCGCTAGACTTCTTCTTGTGACATCGAGTTGAAGTGGACGGTGCAGGTTCAGTTTCACCAACATTTTCAGCAACCATAGCATCCACCGTTTCGTTAGTGTCCAAAATATTGACATTTGTCATCTTGACGGAGAGATCAATTGGACGTTTGGTTATCGGGTCAGATCCAGGAAATACTTCTACAGTAGGATCCGAACAGTTATTGTCATCATTTGGTCCAACATGTTCTAGTGTTTGGCCCTCAACAATGACTTCGGATTTGGATTCGTTTCCATCGTTTGACGCTGAATCTCCGGTGCCTTCAGCAGATACATATTCTTCCCGTAATTCATTTAAATCCAATCCAGTTTGATCTGTCAACGTATGTGTTTGCTCATCTTGCTGACCACTTCCATCCGAGTCATTGTGTTCAACATCCAAGGATATTTCTGATTCTGACCCTGATTCTTCAAATTCAGCAATTCCATCCGACACCTGTTCTACTTGCTTGTACATTATGTCATGTACAACTTCTAAATAAGCTTCCTTTTCATCTTCAACTTCAACTGCTGAATAATATTCTTGCTCATCTTCATCTTCAACTATATTTAAATCTTGTTGCGGTTCCACCGAAAGCCGAGATTCCAGTTCGCTGTACACTGAACCTTGTCCGCCGTCAACCGAATTTACATCTTCTTGTTTACTGGCGACTGAGCTTGCGTATTTTTGTTCACTTTCCACTGAGTGATTAGATTCTAGTTGGTTATCTGAAGCTGTTAGTGAACGACCATTATTTCCTTCGTCTGATGACAGTAGCTCCTTTTGTAAATCCTGTTTTTTCGGTGACTGAGGTTGATGTTCACCATAATACTCCATATCAATATCCCGAATTAAGTCAGCTCTAAACTTGGCCAGTTCCTCGTCTGACATTTCTAGAGATTGGGATCGACTTTTCTCAAGCGTCTTCCTCATCAGACTTTCAATTTTAACATAAGTTGCATGTGCCTTTATCATATCCAGAGTCAAACTTTCTTTGTATTCTCGAATTCTTTCCTTAGCGATGTTATCAATATTGTCACAAGGTCCTATTAGTCCTTCGATGTCCAAATTTGGTGGTATTGCATCTGCAACAGCGTCGGTAATGATACTTGATTGTGTGATGTACATTTCTGCTTCAACAAGTGGTGCCAGAATTTTTTCAACGCGTTCCACAACTGCCATTCTTACTTCCTCGTTCATACAATATGGTAAAGTTTCTTTTATGAACTTGATCAACGTATCAAGTTCATACTTAATGGTGTACACGCTATCCCGACAATCTTCTTCATTTTCATTTTGTTTCGAACTTCCAGATGTGGCTTCTGTGCCCATTGCCTTATCTTTTTCTGCTGTATCTTTTGATGTTCCAGGCTCGGATGCATAAGCTGCAGCTCTTTCTGCATTTGCTTCACCTGCTGTACCCATTTCTATACCTTTTGTGCCAAATACGGTTCCACAAAAGTTGGAAATCTTCAGCCTCAAAATTTGCAAATTTAATCAGGGTACCAAGTATCGTATGCGTTTCCACTCTCAGGCAACACCGCTCCTCTTTGTCCTACACCTTTAGTGCCACCCCAATTACCCAATAAATATAATCAGTGATTATGAAAGTTTAGACATACGGTTTGTACACATAAAACACTTATATTGAGATAACACATCTAAGGATTCATTCCATCAATCCAAGTTATCTCCCATTCCATTCCACATACGAACACATAGCATTCCATACGCATTCTCGATTTCTCATCACCACCATTACAACATGAGATCTCCAGCCATATACACTGTGAGTAGGAGTCACATTAAAGGTTCACATTTTACTTAAAGTTACACTGCGAAAATTCATATACGAAACGTTTCTAATTCAAATTGATAGCACATTGATAGAAGAGGAAAGACACAGTATTATCCGTACAAAAATTCGGGAACTACTTAAAGTCACACGTCACATTCATATTATCATATTCATTAAATGATCATGCAGAGTATCATCACATCATAATAAAAAGAAAAAGTTCTTACAATAAAACAATACGATTAATGCAAACTAAATGTTACAATAAACATTGCACTTACACAGTCAATGGAAAACGTATGTATGTTTATAAACTATATGTAGTGCTCTTTTACAGTTTATATGCATAACAGTTGAAACTTCAAAAACTGTTAATTTTAACAACTCTATTGGGCGCTACGCACGCTGGGCACTTAACCAATATGTCCAGAGTTAAGTACGACTACTAAATTGTAAATTGGCAATCACACATTATAGAACAGACAACAAGATATCGAGACATTGTGGTGCATCGTCAAAACGCCATTCAAAATAAGAAGTATAAAAATCATATATATTTCATTTTAACTTTTAGTCCAACATTTAGTGAAATCTAGCAAGAACCATTGCCCTTCTAACAATTTACACTGACGATGAGTTGGACTTGATAATAATTTCGAACATGTCTAATTCTGCACACTACTAATTCGTTTTTGATGATGAGAAACGGTCAACTGTATACGCCAAACAAGTAACCTAGCCTACCAAACTTTCAGCTTTAATTTTGGCTTCTGTACGATAAAAATATTATGTAATTCGTTTCAGTGTCACATGAACAACTACAAATTTCTACAAGAGGCAGCAGGGTGACAATAATAGTGGGACTACACATTGAGTGCTAGGTTGAAGATAAGTGACAACAATTGAACACTTAACAACTGGTGAATAATTTACTTTGTTGTAAGAAATAGAAATTACCTGATTTGGTGTAGCCATTTTCTTGATAATACCAGCAAGGACTTATTAAACAAATGTCTCCAGTAGTCTCGGACCACCGTCCTGAAAAATAAAGAAAATATAAGTTGTATATAATGTATACTTTCATTTCATAATTATGAATAAGACGTTGCCAGTTTTGAAAAGAATGGCACAAACATTCACCTAGTTAAACAATTATGGACCACACTTCTTTATCCTTTAAAAACGGCTTAAATACACTTCCTTCCTGTGAGGAAAACGGGAGGTTTTTTAAATTGAAATGGGACAAGAAACGCTTTGTGGAAAGGTTGGAAATAGAGTAACTTCCAAAGAGTGGAAGCTGGACTTTTCTTCTAACCTTTTTCCAATTCCTCGTCCTAGGGTATCCTTTCCTTTCTAATCGCTGGGAAGTTTTGTATATGGAAAATAAGGACGCTTTTCTTTCCAGAAGAAACAACGCAGTTTCCAATTCTAATTTGAGGTTTCCAAGAAAAGCGATCTTTAGTTATGCGCGAGTAGTTGATTTGAAAGTGAACAATGAGGGACCACTACACAGGTACATCCACTAGGGTAATTGTTCCCTTAACATCTGCATAAAAATAGAGAAAATCGATGAGAAACAACAAATTTCTACCTATTCCTTGTTTACTACGACGACTCGCGTCTTGACGGCACAAACTTTAATGCTCTGCATGTGAGACAAGAAGACACGAAATTCAATTCTTCTCCTCCGCACGTTGCTACATAGTCTTGGTATAAGTCATCAGCTCATAGTCATGTGTGATCAGAAGGAAAAAGCAGGACTTCAATGTCATTTTGGCCCCTTGCTTTTTTCAGTTATTTGTGTACAGAATTAACTCATGTATTATCGTATTTTAATAAAGCTGTAGTATTTTATGGGGTGCCCTGGCCAGTAAGTGCTCTTAGTATTTAGCTAGTCATCTGATTAGTTATTGTAAATGTGTGACAGTTCCTACAGAATTTAGTTGAGTGTGAAGTTAGGTCGTGTAACTTACGACAATTAAACTGCTATGACATCGTATTATGACGAAGTTGAAATAGAGGATTTTGAATGGGACGAGGAAACTGAAACTTACTATTATCCATGCCCATGCGGTGATCGGTTCCAGATAACGAAGGTAACTTGTTATAGATTCAAATATAGCGAAATAAATCTTGTTTTATAGTTAGTAATTATGAACTGAAATACACGAGGTTTAATTGGTTGTTGGAGGTATGTTCTGGATAAATCTGACATCGAATAGAATTTGTTTTGTTTTAGGAGGAACTAATCGGAGGTGAAGACGTCGCTACGTGTCCCAGTTGTTCCTTACTTTTGAAAGTGATTTACGACCCAGAGCAGTTTGAAGAGGAGTCCAACGAAGAGCAAATTACTATTACCAATACAACTCAGAAGTGTACCCCTGCCACTGCTGAGGTCTAAGGATGACTAGTCCCGAATCAAAATCAGTTTCTTTAATCATCAAACAACGTCAACAGTCCAGGTCTGCAACAGTTGCTCCAAAAGCTGGAGGAAAGGCTGGAGGACCTGGAGGTGTGAACCAAAGTCTTACCCCTGTGCTACCTCCTTTGTATCCTTCGGCACCCAAACCGTCTGTGCTTAATCCTGAAGTCGCCAACACAGTCAAAGTCTACAGTAAATTATGCCAATACTTCAGAAGCAATTTCTCTATCGAACACGTTGTCACTGAGAAGAGTGGCTTCTATGTTGAACGTTACACGGACCAATACAAATCCCCACTTGCTTTACAAGAGCATCTCCTCCACATTGTACCTGACTCAAGGTTTCCGGATGAGTTAACCACGAAACACGTACCCCATAAAACCGTAACTCGGAAAGTCAAGCGAAAAATTGAAGATTTGCCAGATATGGACGAGGCTTCACCTGAGAAGAATGCCCCGATTATTAAACAGGAACCGGTGTCCGAAGACGAAGATGAGGATAAGGAGGATGGAAATCTTGAAGACATGGACGAGGTGAGTATCATAATATTCTATACAAAGTTCATTAATTGCTTAACTAAGGGAGAATGTTCTCATCATCTCTATTTTATCTTTGATTTTCAAAGTATGAAGATGATGTCGACGAGGAAATGGATGTCGGGACCGATTACGCAATGTCATACTTTGACAATGGTGAAGGGGACGACGACGACCGGGACGAAGATGAAGGAGCGACGTATTAATAGACATTCTAGTTGAAATAAATGCTCAATGATGCTGTTCACTTTGGAAAAACTAACAGCTCGTTCCTCGTATCTGGCTGGCTCTGATGGAAAAATAACGGCACCCAAGTGTGGTCCATGTCCCGAATAATGTACTTGAAATTTTGTAACTATCATTGTAAATACATTGTTGTTTTTAAGAAATAAAAGTTGACAGCTATATATTTTGAAACTTGCTGGAAGAAAGTGAAGTACAGCCGTAATCATTCTAATGGATCATTTCCGTCAACTGTATTACAAGTAATGTTAAGCAGTCGAATAGGGAATTAAGCTATTTCATTACTTCTTATAGTAAGCTATAGCTAGAAAATAAAAACCGGATAGGGAGAAATAGGAGAAACCAGCTTCATGGTCGCTAGCAACCAAGAAAACTCATCTATCTAGCACATAGTAAAAAACTTGAGAGCATCGAGCACCAACATCCAAATATGCCCTTGTGAGTGTTTGGATGCCGACTGTTTAGCTAGGGTGATACATTGTAATCACATCCCATACACAACAAGGTATTATTAAGGTGTCTATGTTGTAGAGTGAAGCCTAAAAATCATTACTTCCGTCTTTTTTCAATCGTTTTGAAAGTTTTTTCTAGAGAGCCGCTTTAGGAAACATTTTCACTAATGAATTTACACCTTACTTAAAATCAGTAGAATGTAACACACATTCACCTTCTGCAAAAGGCTGCCAGTAATTTCACTGTACTATAAAAATGATTTTTTGTTAAACATTTTCTTGTCATATTAAACTGACCCGGTTATCACTAGATAAGAAACTACTTTGAACTTGAGTTTGAAGATCCAAAGTTTAGAAATAAGCAGTATAAGTCCGATCTCGTCTTTCTTGCTGCTCGGGTTCATTTGAATATAGTACAAAAACTTTGTGAACTTACACCACGACATTACATAGCAATACAAAAAATGCGTTAGTGATAAATAGTGAAAGGTACGCATGTGTGATAAAGCAAGCTAAACCATGTGGGCCAACTCGTGAAGAAGTTAATTACTGCTTGTTTTTCATGAATCTTAATAGTGACTGCATTTGTCATACTTCTGAAATAATCTCACGACAGTACAGACGAAGAACATGGATTCAATACTTCATGTATGTTTTACTTTCTCTCATGTTTAACCATTTGGTAGTACCGACGCTTCTAACTTTAATTCTTAATTGGTTACATTTAGGAAGATCTAGTGACCATCGAGGATATCACTCCTTTTCTGAAGCAATGTGTTGGGAAGGGGAAAGAAATTCCTCCTGGGAGTATTCTCCAAATTCAACAAATTACAAATATCTCGTTCCCAACCTATGATAAACCAAACTATGACCTCGAAAAGCATACCCTCAAACTCACGGTTACGGACGGAAATAGTCAAGGATATGCGTTGATTCCGGATGGCTGTCCTGGGTTAAGGTATTTAATCTACATGCGCAGAGAATTTTCAATGACAGCCTTAACGTTTCAATAATGTAAATACGTATGAATGAATGTAACAGTTTGAACACGGCACCTGGAACAAAAGTACGGATTACCCAACCTGTCCCAGTTCAGGGAAGCTTGTTCGTTTTGACAAGAAACAACTGTGAAGTTCTGGGAGGCAGAGTAGTTAAATTAGTCGAAAAATGGGAACAACAGAAAAAACTAGCTATTAAACATGACTGGGGCTACACTGGAAGTTCTGTGGAGGGTGAGGGTCCCCCAGCTTGGAAACCGTTTGGATATAAGCCAGCGATTGATGTGGCAGCTTTGAGGAAAATGAAGGTAAGAAATGCATTGAATTTCTAGAAATATGTATATTGCAGTTTGTACAATATTTTTAACGAGTTTTTTATTGTTATAGGCGAGTGACATTGTCAATGAGAAAAAAGATGGGCAACCAGGAGGAATAAAATCTCAGTTCGATATGCAAAGGGATGAAGCCATTTCAGAGCTTCAAGGAACGGCTAGCAAACAAAAGTTTCAAAAGCCTAATAAACATGTATGTGAAAGCAGATGTCACTAACTAAAAATATTAGTAACGTTGATGAAGAGTAAAAATTTTAATACGAATTTGTGTTAACCATACAGCTCATGGATAAAGAGATTACTGATATTATGGATGAAGGCTTTTCACAAATTGATGCAGAATATGCAATGAAAAGATTCAAGAATCCCCAAAAAGCTCTCAAATTCTTAAAGGTGAGGAGCTTATTGTGTGCACAAATATCAAATGCATTTTATTGACTTTTTACAACGAAGTTAATATGAAATGTGAATGATCCCTCCATTAGGAATCCAAAAATCGCCAAGACGGTAAGGAAGTTCCAAGACCACCAGTGGAACGAAAGGATCGTCGAAGAAAAGGAAAAGGAATGGACGACGAAGAGGAGCAAGACGTTCCTGTTGAGTACCGGTGTCCCACCAAAAGTACTTCGTTGTTTGCATTCATCGAAACCAAGATAAAAACAGATCCAGAAAAGCCATCCCAAACCAATGGTCCTGCATCCAGAGGTGGTCATGGAGACAGAAGCAGGGATTTGGAAGATGGGATGGGAAGATTAAACATTAAAGAATCCAGCGAATCTTACTCAAGCTACAGTAGAAGTGATCGCGGTGGTAGAGGCGGTCGTGGCTACAGGGGAAGTGGAGGGCGAGGAGGAGGTATCACCCGTGATTCATATCACCAACAGCAACCACGCTACGAAAATAAGCCGCCAATTAATAATGAAGTTAGCCAAAAACCTCCAAGGTTCCAGAACCGAGCTGGACCTGATAGCCGATCCACTGACTATCATCATGGTTCTCAAAGAAACCAGTCCAATAGCAACTACGACAACTACCGCGGTCAAAACAGGGATAGTTACGACACCGGTGTTTCCCGTCCGTACACTGAAAACTCGAGACAAGATAACACGAGTAGTTATCAGTCACACCACCAGCAGCAGCAACAACAACCTCAACAACAGCAGCAACAACAACCGCGTCTTCCTCCTGGAAAAGACCGTTCGTACTCTTCTGAATACTATCAACAGCAGCAGTATTCCTCTCAACCGCAGTCAAATGACTATGGAGTGCCTTCACAAAACTATCACCATTCCTACCAACAACAACAACAACAACAACAAC
>JAQGAP010003379.1:0-12533 GCA_034697805.1 Orchesella bifasciata | reverse complement strand
GAATCTAATCAATGCATCAACCATCGGCTAATAAATATGTATGTATCAAATCGAATCCCTTTTTAATCCGAAAAGCAAGCGAAAAGCAATATTATTATTCTCTGTTGTGTGAAGCTACCAAAGAGCTCCATCATTGCACGTGTCACTTTGGTTGGTTAAAATTACGAGAATAACATAACGATGACAGAAGACTTTCTTCTGCTACATCCCCTTTCCCTAAACACGCGTTACCGGCTCTTGTGTACTATGCATGCATTCATACGATTATGCTGCATTGCTTGGGACGTCGACGCTGCATTTGCATGCAACTAATGTTCTACCCATAAAAGACATAAAACTTGGGGAGGGTGTCATATGTTGAATGCATTCGATGCTGTATTCACAGTAAAATCTCTTATAAATATAGTGAAAGAGTGGTATAATATCCAATGGTATTATATCAGACATTACAAAATATATATATAAATGCAAACATATTTAGAGCCAGCATATAAAAACTGTGTATATTTTATGTGCATGTAACAACCCTAGTGCATCTCCATCTTCTCTACCTCTGAAAACCGATGAACAAGAGATGAGATGAGAGATGAAACAAAAAATATGTAGCGTTGAACGAACAAAACGGCGTCCCCTCGCTTGCTGCTTTTATACACATGCTCGTCCAGCCAGGGAAACAACTAAGCAAATCACTTTACCTTATTTCAACCCGACTATTGCTTACTATTTGAAGCAGATTGTACAGATACTACTTAAATCCAAGCCAGAAAAAGAACCCTGCCGTTTAACTTCATGTTGGTAGTTGTTTCTCGTTTATGCTTTTGGCGTTGGTGAACTAAAGAAGAATCTTCAACTTCAGCCTCAAGGTTACATAATAATATGCGTGTGTAACTTCTTATATAGTATACTATACATTTTAAATATACAGCATTTAGATTATATTAGCCCATAACAGTTTCCTTTTTACTCTTCGAGTGATAATCTTGATATCTCTAAAAAACTGGACTATTCCTTATTTCACTACCCCTTGCTGGAAATGTCCAGAGCATCTAGTAAAGAATTGAAAAAGGGTCTGTTTTTGTGCATAAAATAAGAAAAATTTAGTATCACAACAACCCAATTGAGAACGTACTTTTGCCTTCGGGATATCGATGATCGGGCTAGAGGAAATTATTATCCAATCCATCCATATATGTAACATGCGTGTCTATATAACCTCTTCAGTAAGTATAAAGCATAACAACAAAAATACGCCTTTGTTCGTCTTATGTCCTAAATATGTCTGCTGATCCCACAGGAAAACCATGCAAGGGGAAGGGGAAACAGACATACAAAAACCGATATGAAACTTGCCGACCCTTTTCAACAAAAAAGAAACCGAGCCAATATATTACATAGTACACATATATTTTTGCCAATAAAGAGGGTCTTGTCTCATCCAATATATTTCCCCATTAAGCCATCCGAATTTTTGTCAAAACTTGCCCTACCGCTTTTCCTTTACACCAAGATATATTGAATACGATGTGTATTTATGTGGATATTCAAGTACGTACCCCGATCGGTGAACACGCACAAATGTAAACTGACTGTCCCAGGGTATGAATGAGGCTACCAAATAGTCCATTCCCTCATCATAGTGCAACAACAACAGTAATGGTTTAGGTTGAGACGGCAGGAGGACATCTGTCACGTAGCCCTCTTTGCAACTTTTCCATTTTTATATGTATTGTAATATACTACCTTACAATTTTAATATTTTACCCCTTTACCAGTTTGCTGGCATCTCAATGAATGCACAAGTTTCACTCTGCGAGAAATGGGATTTCTTTTTTAAAAAATTCTCCTAGATAAATAATGGCAATACTAGATTATTACCACTGGAGCTTTCCCATACAATGTGAATGGGGTTGTTGCGTATATGAACTTTTCACTATTCCTATATTAATATATTGAAATTAATGTATTATACATTATGTATATGATTATGATAGAGCTACATCAAAGATTGGCCAAGTAGGCGTACCTCAATTTATAATGCAATTTAATTCATTGTTCATTCCTAATTTCGATTCACCTTACTGTCTCTCGCGATTTCATAGAGTCATACAAACAGATATAATATATTCTCATAAGTCCACCTTTTCAAGTCTTCAGAAATATCTTTTTCACAAAACAACGGCATTGGAAAGTAACTACTCAGGCAGGTAAAAGCCATTTCGTGACTAAGAGGTTGTAAACAGGCTGACAGCAGTTTCCGGTCAAGTTTCATGAAGAAATCGGCACCTTGTTACTTTGTTGTTTTGTTTTTAACATGTGCATGATAGGTGCATTAATAATGACTAAAAAACTGTAAAATGTGAATGAAGGTCCAAACCAACCAAAAAAAAAGGAACCAGCTAGCATATGGCTCTGGAGCTCATTCATTTATATTTGCAAACTTATTAAAAGATAGATAGCTCTTTGTAACCTGTAATGCAGCTTTAAAGTAATGCCCAAACGATAAAAATAAGATAAATTCATTTTTTATGAACTATGCTAGTCAAATGGTAAACTATATAAAACCCGTCTTCATTCATCATTGGTCAATGCGTTATTTCAATTCATTTGCAGTGCAAATTCATGCAAATATGCCAACTGGCAAAAGGAAGAGCAAAAAATCTGCAAGTCAAACTAGTTGTCTTTTGCGGTCAAGCCTCACACACCGGAACTGACGACATCACGAGGATTTGTACATGGAATATAGCAAACAAAAAACGCCTGAATGAATTTGCACACCCATTTTCTGCACCAGTATACTACTTTCATACAGATGTACACAGCTGAGAGAAAAGCTAAACCGTAAATTTAGCAAAAAAAAACCTGCAAATAAAATTTAGGTAACAGCAAACATCAAAATGTGACTGTATAGTGCTATAATATATGATGTATATGATGTGAGACGACAGACTATGCAAAAAGGTTTGGTTTATCGTACATTTTGTGATATTTCTTAAGTGCTTTCATCCTGGTAACAAATTATGTATCAGTCAATACAATTTCGTCTACATGAAGTAATGTATGATAATGTAAGTGCTAATACAGTATCTTGTCTCCTCATCTCATCTCCATTCTGCTTTACTCGAGTATGATGAATCTAATCCAACTAACAAAGTCCACAACACTCCAAACGTAACCAACATCCGCTGGCATGCATCACACATTACATCCTCATATCCACCTGCCTACGTCCGTCCATGTGAGAGTTGCGTTGTTGTCAGTGTGTACTATGTACCTACATACTTCGCTTGCTGATGTACCCAACCCGTTCATGGCTAGCATGTCTCTGCTTTTTATTTATACTTTACCATTTCCACATCCCATCTCTGTTATCTATCGTGCATGTATTTCACCACATTTTTCCATTGGAAGCCTCAGGGCAATGTATCTCCTTGAGTGAAGAAATGTAAAGCTAAAAACTATCCCCGATCACTGCATTCATGCATTACATTACATGCATATGGCATGCCATCCGATGCCATTTAGTTTTTCACTAACGCTTGTGGATACTTTTCAAACCACTTCTTCAGACAGATGCTACACACACTACAACAAACAAAAAACTTTTTCGTTATTACCTGCAACCTGAAAAAAGATGAGTTAAAACCATTATAAAAACTTTGAGCTGCAGCTGAATCCAGAAAACACTGCATTATACATACCTATGCTCAATATCTGAGAAGAATAAAAATCCAAACCTGGTTTATTAACCGGTTCATCGAGCTCTTCGACTCCTGGGTATAATAACAAATGTGCATAGGGACAAAAAACTTCTCCCTCTTTATGTACATTATTATTATGGTCACAAAAGACGAAAAGTATGGAACTATACAAAATCTGATGGAGTGAACGTGAACTGGACCCATAAACTTTAAGAAGCCTTTATATTATTACTTTGATAATGTTAGATTTTCTGTCATGGTCCGTCCGTAGAAGCATGGAAAAGGATAATCCAGTCCAGTCAAGCTCTACTTTACCAACATTTTCGTCAACATACCATTTTCGTTGCTTGAATAGTATAGTATAGTAGCATTAGATTATACAGCTCCGCTACATAACCTTTATCCAAGAAAGCTCTGTCTCAACTCCTTGTGTAAATGTAATCAATCGGTAAGAAACGGTGACTTTTTCAGTCGATGTTGCGGCTACATAATGCTGGTCATACACAATACTTCAAAAATATGCACGCGTGTGTTTTGTAAACCTAACCAATATATCTGCCTCCAGGGCTAAACAATGTTTCGTCTAGTCCAGTCCAGAGGAATGGTGTGGAATGTATTCCACTAAACAATCCATGTTATAAGCTCTCACCCATATGAACTAGGGGTCAAGGACCTTCCTTGGATAATAATAATGTATGCATACCTTTTCCAAATTTCTAAAATCCCTAAAAATACTCATCTTGGCATGTGTATTCATTTTTCATTTGCTTGCTAATTCATGATTACAGAGTTATAACGGTCAGAGGTAGGTATTATATTGAGAAAAGTTGCATAAAACTAAATATTATCCAAGCACTATTACGCCTATGATATATTCAATCCTGCAAACTGCCAAACGACATACTACACAGAATTTCTCCATGCATCCATAAAAATCTCTTCGTGAGAATTGAGCAACACCCACTGCCATACTGGCGTGAGCTCAAGCTAACAAATTTTACCTGTATGCAGCACATTCTCATAAGCAATGATGAATGTTAGCCGGTTGGTTATACCACTAGGAGATCTAAAACACCGTCTCGAAAAGGCATTTAACAATGAATACAATACATACCTATGCACCTGATACATTAAGTGAAATATCACATGACTTTATCTAGGATAAAAGTCCTGGAATTTTACGTGAGCTGACTCTCACTCTCTCGCCCATTCAGGTGAATGAAGGAAAAAGTTCATCAGCCGCAACCAAGTTTTTTCATATCAGCAAAATCTTGATGAAATTAATTGGTTCATGAGAATTTCTTTGATCACTCTCATAGTTTTTCTAAAGGTCGTAACACAATGAGCTTACCCTACCATGAAATCAGCAGCCTTTAAATTCTAGCTCTAGACTAACAAACCTGTGCGAAAAGCCAAACTTACATGGAGCCAACTTTCTTCGCTGCCGAGTCTGGTTATCAAACGTAGTAATAATCCAGAATCTAAGGAGCAATAATTCTGTTTCGTTTCAATTACCTTTATTCTGTAAGATACTACTAGGAACCACCTGATCTTTGATATGACCTTGCAATTTCAAATCCATTAGTTCACGCAAAAAAAAATCCTGTCAAAACCAATTTGCACTTTCACCAATTTTCCACGAATTTATCCACGGTAAATAATTTAAAAGTTCATTGTAGTTTAATCGTCTCTAATAGAATAGACTTTACAGAGCATTCAAATACTTGATGTTTTTGTTGCCAGACTGGACATACCTATAGCGTAGAGCGTACAATATTTTATGGATGATGATACGATATCTCGTAAAAAATGGACCAAGGCCGACCAAAGCTCCTGCCAAGCCTCTTCTTCTTTACCACACTGTTTCACTTCACATACAAAAATGATGAATGACGAAGCAAATGAATTCTGCTGCTGCTGATGATCGCGTTGATGTTAAACTGAAGTATAAAACTCAAGTTTCTAAAGTGAGCATAGTGCATACTCATCCACACAAATTCACGTCGGCAATGCGATATCCTACTTTAAACTGTCTTATCAAACTGAACTATGTTGTGAGATTTAATAGTAATAACGAACTTAGTATAGTAGTCTATATGACCAATAAATAACAATTTTATAGCAAATGTAATAGGGTTTATTATCATTCTTGTTTCATTCACAGCGGTTAATGTACGACAACAAATCCACATGTCATACTCAAGTTTTACTACTAAGAAATCTGCTGGACAACATGCGTTCAACCAATTTTTATCTTCATTGAGCGTCAACAAGGAATAAGAAGATACTTGATCGGTTGATTAAAGTATTATGCTGATAATTACCCAGTTTATGAGTTTTATAGTCTTATATCATTTCTTACTTCGATGTCAAATCGTCAAACCGTGTTACTTTTACAATTGTACAGAGCTTTTGCGTAAGGAGCATTTCAAGGGTACTGCTTACTTACTTACTAAATCATGTGGAACACAAAAAGGACGACGCCTTTACAGGAAGCTTGTAACTGTTTAGGCACTTAACGAATTCAGTTTTATAAAATAAGTCAACATTGAAATTTACTTACAAGAGAGCTTGGTTCAAAATGCTTGAAGTGCATTTGTGAATCAACTTATTGAGTCAGCTTGATGAAATGTAGAAACGGCAAGTAAGAAATAACCAAAATACTTAAAAATTTGAACACTTGTGGCAGTGTAAGGTCATAAATTTGCAGCACTGAGTGAAATGGTGATGCTATTTGTTCTTGATGGCATTTGTACTTACTTATGAAGTCTTATATTTCACGTGTTTGATAACTACATTTAGATTTAGAATTTAATTGTAAACTCTTTTCTTTAACGCACTTTTAATATTAGAAAAAAGAATGCACTGAACTTCATTCAATGAGCCAATTCAGACGTATCATAAATATCTATATTTATACCGAGTAAATCCTTGCTTGTACATGAATATGAACTGAACACTATATCTTGACTATCTCATGGGCGAGTATAATAAAATACTAAAATCTCAATTTTAAATTGGTGATAAGCATGAAGATATATATAAAAACTAGTCAACAATAGATGAGGATATTTTCAAAGGTGACAGGTTTCCACACTTGATCCTCATTCCTTTCAGCAAAGACACAACACAGAAAATCAAATTAGGAAATTGAATATTTGAGGTTTATGGGGAAGGAATCCGAAGCAAACTTCATGGATGAAAACGAAACACTAGCGAAACTCAAGAGTAGCATAAAGGCTACCAGGTTCATGTATATTTAGTTCTCACGAGGAACTATACATATTGATCGTGACTGAAGGAGAAAGAGGCAGTTGTATCCGTAGTAGTGGCCAATGTAGAAACATTATATGTATATGAATACGATATTATGTCTTTCACTTGCCTTCCGTTCAAAGGAACTCAGTGGTGTAACATACCAAAACTAGATGCATATTCTCCGAATATATCCTATAACACACATATAAAATTTGGTCTTGTGCTATAACCAATGTTGTATTATAGATGTATCTTGAGGCAAAAATCCCAGAATGCCCGGTCACACGCACATTCGGGCTCGTTTTCGTAGAAGCCAATGACGGCAAACACGGAGGTTCTCGAGTAGAACACAAAACCGTTCTTTTCCCTTTTATCAATTCAGTGCTTCAAACAGCAGCCAGCAGAACCTACAAACAACACACACCAACACCACCGCTTACTACTTGCTTGCTTCACTACTCGGAGTCGACTAAAAGTGAGTATGATAATGTTGCATGGAGCTAGAAACAGAAGTGGAACCAAACTCACTCTGAAGCATCAAAAGAGAAAAAAATGAGAACTCTTTAATACTATTTCCTCAACATCAATTCCCTGTTCCTTTTCCAAACCACCACTATACGATACTACAATCAACTACTATCTACTATGGTATGTTCCCTGTTTTGCTTACGTTTCCTAATCCTAAACCAGAAATCGCTTTCTGTATTTACCAAGTACGATATAGGGAAATATGGATGCAAAAAACAATATCCATTGAATGGATGCACAATATACTCCTGTCATATACGGGTATATCCGGTTGACAAAGATATAAAGTTACGCAGATGCCCGACGCAGATCGATCCTCAGTTCCCTTTTCCCCGTTTCTCCTATTTTCCTTCTTCACCTGCCTTTCAAAAGCATTTTCCTTCCCGAAAGAAACACCGAAGACTGCTCCTTCACGCATTAAAAAGTTACATAATATTGTCAAACCTTTGGTTTACGCATTGAACCCCCATGGTATAGCTTTTAATACCTCTTTGAGAGATACTTCCCATTAACATTAATGCTTGCACGCTTTCAGGCAATGTCATGCAGTTCTACAGCAGCGATACTAAGCTATTATTATTTCTTACATTCAACTGTACTACTAGTACTGCATTGACTTTTAACAAGTACAACAGATATGCATTTCTGCAAATACCCATGTCGTTTTCCATGAAGCACAGCTTAAGCATAACTACTTTCATTAGTCACAAACAAGTGTAAAGACCCATCAACACTTAAACGGACGGCTGAAGGCCACATGCTTATAATGTATTATAAACAAACTACAACACATTTTGTTTCATACTTACGGGTTTTGATGTATGAAAAGAAAACCTAAATGAATGAAATTGGTACTTGCACCAAAAGATCATAATCTGATTTTAAAAGTCGTTTCCGGTGCACTGCCGGCGTATAAGGCATAACACATTCAGCAGAAATAACTATATTGCACAACACACAATATAGTCCACAGTCCACATGCACTAACCCAACCACATAAAAGAAAAAAATCATTTCCTTTTACAGAGTGCGTTATTACATTCCTGCCATAAATTGCGTACACACCAACACACGCACAATTTTCTTACAGTAATTACTTCCGCTTTGAATTAAGTTTCCTAAAAAATCACATCCTTAAGAACGATATTATGCTACAACTTTCTAAGCGCCGACACAAGCCAAGATATATTGTTTTTACAACTGAATTTTCACACACGACGCGACTTATGAACGTACAAGTAATGAACTTCTTAGTTAAATTCCAGAATTAGATTTGTGTTTTACGTTACATCCTTTGACAGACACAGTGGCAGTGACATTTGTACGTACTTCACTTCTAAGTTTTAAACAAATCTCTAAATACTACTTGACTGACTGGAATTGAGATGAAATCCCAAACTATTTTTGTCGTTTTGAGAGAAAGGAACACTTTGGGTTAAAGAGACATATGTAAGACCTCCGAAGAGGAACGGCAGTGAAGGCATAATAATAATGATTTCAGAGTTTAACATCCTCATATGTGAAATGTATCTAATCTGACTGAAGCTATGCACTGTGGAGAGCTGCTAGAATATAGCAGATGAATAATGCATTTCATTGTATACATCTTGTTATGTATGTACTTTGAATTGTTTCATGATTCTTGTCAGTCCGTAATAACAGAAAAGTACTGCATGCATAAGACATACAACAGCTTCTCAGTGGTTGCTTCACTTCACAAGAAAAATGCGTAAGAAGCTAGAGGGATAGCGGTTCAACAACTGGCTCGTGGGTCCTGATCTCTTAGGCTTTAACATCTAAGCAATGAATACACATGCATTGAGCAGCTTGCTTTCGGTGATCTTCATTCTTACATCGTTTTAATATTACGACAGCGATGCGAAAGACACACCACCGGTATTGCTTACCTCTACCTACCTACTACAACTACCTACCTAGCCATAATAATAGTTTCAAGTGTATTGCCCTCAAAGAAAAGAACCACGAAGAGTTGCTGCTGATGTGTGAGAAGAGTGAGAGAAACAAGCCAAGTCAGGTCTGTTTTACCATCTCTCTGTATCACATTGTGTCTGCTAAACTTTAAGCCATCCCTGCTTCCCCACATACACACTCTCATAGCAATAAAAAAATCTGCTGTATCCTATGCTTACACGATGCTTTTTATACTTTGATATATAATAGATGCAATCATTTTCTTCATCTCCCCGCATGTTCGTCCGCTGTCAAAAGTTTTAGATAGAATTAGGTGCATAACAATGCGTGAATTCTCTGGCTGGGCTAATATGTGAGAAGATTTAACATATGTCAGTGTTATGATTATAGAACTCTGAGATCTGTTCATCACGGGCTGATACTGTTCTGTGGAAACGTGTACGTTACTTCGTAGAAAGTTAGGAACATCCTACTACTCTGATGCAGCAACAGTAAATAATTGTCAGATGTGATTATATACATTTTGAATACTCACGCAATATGCAGGTATGTATGCAAGAAAGTTCGCTCGCAATCGCAAGTTACGATTTATACTGAAGAAACTTATCATTAATCTGCCAATACATTTTCTGTATAGTCAAACTCAATCCTCATCAACTTATTTCATGGGTCTGGCGCCTTATAAAAGCTACCATCGCAATCACAACCGGTTATAATATACTATCAGTATGTATAATACATGTACGGCAAAGCAATATGAATCTCCTGTATTCTTCAGAAACCCAGCGAAAGAAACTTTGGAACTCAACAATGGGTTTACATGAAATCTACGTTCCAGTTCCAACTCCAACCACACTCTTTTCGCTTAGACACTCAAAGGTTTACTTGAATTACATGATGTAATAGTGTATAAAATTAAAAGATTTTTCATCTCTTTCAAGACAGAAAATGCTCTTTGCTTCTGTACATTTTTCAGCTACGCGTGCATCTCAGTAAAAAGCTTCCTTTATCACCCCACTTACAAAAGGACAAAATACTATTTTCCACATGCATGTGTATTATACTTACAACTTAGTGCATATACTTTCATTTGCCCACATACAAACTCAAATATAACATAACATCCTTTCCTCCATCGCATACATAGGTAGAGGTTCACCACATCTCTTTGTCAGTATCTCATGAAGAACAGAACGGATGTTGGGATGTTTAAGATTTGGCCAGACCAACACCAAAACTAAAACATTGAACAATAACGCTTCTGCCTTTTTTATATGGAAAGCAAACTTCTTGCTGGATGGTAGAATAGTGAATAGAAAGTAACATGTGTCTCCCCGAGTCGAAGTCGAGCTAATAGCAGCAGCAACCAATCTTTTATACAATCCATCCCCAGTTCCAAACGATATTCTCTTGTAAGTAAAGATGGAAAAGACGAGGCTGCAAAAGCAACCACAACTCCAATCCAATGTACATAACATAATATACTACGTAACAACATAGCCACATACACCTACCGTAAACCGTGCACACGTAAGCATTACATAACATGATAACAAGTGAGGAATTTACTCCTTCCTGAATATCATTTTGAGCATCCAAAATTGGAGTCTACCAAATTCATTCTTGGCATCTATCTAGTTATATGCCCTACACTATGCTATGCATGCCTTCATTTATGGCTTATGCATTCATTTCATTCTAGTTAAATAACATTTCTTATTCTCTGTCATTCTGTACTCTGATTCTTGAACTTGCAGCAGCGAGCAACGAGCAACATTCAGGATGTATTTAAAAAAAGGTAAACACTCTTTCATCATAAAAGTTAAGTTGTGAATAGCTATTCTTCTTCACTCATCGCTCAGTTCAGACATGGAACTTAGGATTGAGGTCTGGACGTAAAAATGTCCATTTAGACAGATACTTATGCCGAGTACACATTTTGCAATGATGACATGAAATGAAATACGAAATACTATGAAATTTCCAATGGGAATGGAAATAGTGTACCGGTACCGTTGTTAATACACCTGGTTTCCTGAGCTCTTGTACTCATTACCGTACGGAATGAAGTACTATGATTGCATACCATGCCATCCCATATGCATTCCATGAACACATTTCTGACTAATGTCAAATTTAAGAGTGCTCAGTATTAATTTGTAATTGTTACTATACATACATGACAAACGGCAATACGATGTAAATATAAGCTCAAGGTTGGAGATCGATGCTAAAATTTCTCATTATGAATTTATCTTATAGAATAATCTTATGCTTCATAAAAACAAGGTGCAAAATGCAAATGCAACACTGTTACTAAAACTTGTCAGCATCATCACATGGAACCGACTCCAAATAGTAGAAGATCTAGCTTCTCGGGTAACTAAATTCTATGACCGCTGTTCCAATTTCCAATACAGCTAGTACTTAGTCGTGGTTCGCCAAACTTATTTTAGGAGAGAGTCAAAGCAAAATGAAGGTTGAGATGAAGGATGCATGAGAAACAGAAACAGGCTCAAATGAACGATGCACGTTCCATTCATCAACCAGCAATACCAGCATACGACTTTTTATTTTCATACAGCATATGCCAGTTGGCATCCCATAATTCCTTTCTTTAGATTGCTACTTGCGTGACTCCAACCAGCTAATATAGTACGGACGGACTTTCTTACTACTTAACTTAACTTACTACCTAACCATATATTATCACTTGTGTTTATAAACATATGAGACCGTGAATATGATGAGATGAAACTTGTAATCTGTATTGTACCTCCTTCTTTCAGTTTCAGTATCTATCAATACGCCTCCCTAGCGTGCTGTCGCTGTCAAATGGGATTTTCGATTGAATTAAGAACCGAACCACGGGAAAACAGCTGGTATTCTATTAAGAAAAACTCTAATTCAAGAAGATAAGAGAACCACAATTCTTTACATGCACTTTTCAGCTCTACAACTTTAAACCTTATATACAAACATGATTCACTTGCGCTGAACTGAACCTTTATTTGCACTTGATTAAAATGTACGTACTTCCAGTATCTTATGATGAACATGAAGTGAAGGACATATTACCCGTAGCGTAGCAAGCTGAAATACACTCGATCAGATCAG
>JAQGAP010003378.1:0-12536 GCA_034697805.1 Orchesella bifasciata | reverse complement strand
CAGTCTTTTGTTGCAGCAGCCCAAAACATTCGAGGTCAATATACCAACTCCTCTATTTTACAACCGAAATGTAATGTAATGTAACAACCAGTTAGAACATGCCAAAATCTTGATAAAAGTATATACATAACTTCCACTACAAATGTTTAAATACTAAGATTGCATAGTATAAAGATTCATTATAACTAACATTCGTTTTTCTTCTTACACATTATCACCGATCCATTAAGAAACTGGAGTGCATTGTATAGGCTAATTTCTGCCCACTGTGGTGTCAACATCATGGTAATAAAAAGAATCATCCCCTAAAATCCCGAGCTCATACATTATTTTGAACAATGGGATCATTTAAAAACATTCATGTCACAAGAAGTGCTATTGTGCTTGAAACTAACTATACGAAGAGCATCAACAGTAAGAACAACCTGGTGGACGATTCCTATTCTGGCAAAGTTTATCCTACCGTCAAACTTACATCCTCGAACAAATCCGTGTGTCCATTAATTTTTTTACTACCGGCTTTCCTATCCGTGCAACTTTCTAAAACCGTGTATCTTCTCCAGCCCTGCTTCAAACAGCAATTTAAGGCTTTCTCGACGTGAGATGACGAATACACAATGTGTAGTTGACGCTCGGTCATAATATGTCTCGAAGATGTATCCGTTCCAAACTAAACTGGTTGTCTTTCCCTCTGTGCACTTTGACTCTGCAGTAGCACTTACTGGCGTTGCGCTAAACGGTTTGGCACGTTGCCGGCGAACAGTTCTTCTACTTTCATTCAAAGTAATACGGAACCGGTCGCTGAGGAGAAGTCGTGAATTGTGCCATCCAACAAGCATGTTGATTTCCAAGCTAGCAACTGGATACCAAGGCTGTCATATTGTAAACTAAATGCAATTCAACGTTGATAAGTGTTGCTTGTTATTTCGTTTGCTGCATGCAATCTCAGAACGGAAAACACAAAAAACCGTTGTTCTGTCCTTCCCATGTAAGTTAAGTTTGACTTGACTATCAGCAAAATTCCAGACATTCTGGAAGGCTGATGTTCTCTCACTTTATGCATGTCTATGTCATCCGTTCCCGATTCTGATTCTTGTTAACCAGTGTAATCTTTTTATTGGACAAAGTTTTCCGTTTGTCCGTCTACAAAAGAATCTAGTACAAATTCATATTATAAGATTGATTCAAATTTTCAGTTGCTTCCATACATCAAAACAAGTATTTGTAACTCATGCTGAAAATTAATAATACATATTACACTTCCAGAAGCGTTTCTAATTTTAATTGAGTAAGATACTCGGTTTCGGCCACTTGCGTAGAATTGTTCTAGAACCCTAAAGTAGTACCTTTTAACTGGGCATTATATTCACAAAAAGTAAACAAAAGGAGGATATTTTGATGCCAAAAAACTCCAATGAAAGGCAATCCAGCATTTTTATACAAAAAGTCGGTAGTTGTTGCAGCTGGCAATTGCATATAACATTTTGCTCTAGTCTGATGAGTTGCAGCGTTGCAGAATGTCATGTCTTCTCATCTGACACTAATGCATCTTGTCAACTAAACATTACTCACGATCAGTTAAACATGCCTGGTTTCTTTAAGATGTCAATATCGCTGCTGGGTTTAGAAATGTTTATTTCTAGTATGTAAATTAATAAAGATTTATAATATTTCATTTGGGCTTTATTTCAGGCTTCCCGTCACAGTCGCAGCAACAACCAAACAGCGAAACAAACAGCAAACCCTTTTGCAAATTTAGGAATAAAGAGTATTCTCCAGGAGACTCTTGGTACCCTACATCAACCCAATCCTTCGGAGCTTACTGTGTCATTTGCACATGCTTGTCGGTAAGTGAGATTATAATATTATGCCTTCCTATGAGAGTTAGTTTGTTACTCATACAAATACCAATTAACTAATTTAAAATTGTAAGACCGGAAGACAAAACTGTACGAAACAAGAATGTCCTACGGATTGCCTGCCAGAGCAACCAGCTAGTCTCCAACATCCCTGCTGTAAAGTTTGTGAAGAAAGTAAGGCTTCGAGTTCATGTTTTCAACTCACTGATAATCTGCTGACAGTCATTGGCAACATTTTCTTCATTCACACAGATTCGGACTCATCTCAGAGTGGCCAGGCTTCAAATGGCAGCCCTAATCTTGGAATCATTTCCTCTGATACTGAGTCGGGTGAGGAGGATGATGAAGACGGAGATTTGGTGACGGAAAACTCTGAATTTGTCTCCTGCTTGCATCAAGGCAAAATTTATAAAGATGGCGAATCTTTCACCGCAAACGTTTCCGGGTTGCCAATTTCTATGGTGGACCAATGTATGCAATGCATTTGTCAGGTAATGCTACATAACCAACCACCGAGTTGTATGAAATGTCAGACAGAGCCATCGCTAAAATAATACCCTAAAATATTTTTGTGCAGAGTGGCATGGTTTTATGTCAAATGAAATCATGCTCCAGCATAAAATGCAATGCGAATGGCGAATCTCCCATGTCATCTATAATTTCTGCTGCCACGAGCTTCAGCTCCTCATCAGATACATGCTGTCAAAAGTGCTCAGGTAGGTGAATGAAAGTCTACATTTTCATGGCCAAGTTGTTTTGATAGTATGCAGAAATACAGCTGTCAATTATGTTGTGGATAACTTTTTGATACATACTAGGCTGGAACAATGTACCACTACGCAGACAGCTAAGAGACATGGTGGCATATATAACAAAAAACCACACATATATAAACAAAAGTCTATAGAAAACTGCCAAAGGGATAGTTTGCGATTTTTCTCTCACAAACTTTGATAGTGGCTGCAATGTGGCAACGAGTAGGAAGATAGGGGCACGCTTCTGAAGCTTCGTTGACCACGTTATGTATTGTCATAGTCATAAATAGGTCAATATGAAATAATATGGTTTTTCTCTTTCAAGCTAGCATGTTTAATGATTGACTGAACAGTATACGTAACAAAATTCAGAGAAGAATGCCAGCTGTCAGCAATTATTTGCTATATTACAACAATTGTGGCGTAGCATGTAGTTGTACACACCCACGATATTAAAATTTGGGTTTTCTCTTGTTATAGTCATCAATACTTTTATCGCTCATCTCACGCCTACACAGAGGAGGCGAAGAAGAGGTGCGTTGTTCTCCCGAAACGGACAAGATACATTCTAGGTTATTAGCTCTTTCGTAAGCAAGCAAACCTATTAAGGGTAATTTTGTACCCTTCTCACACCTGCAAATGGCTGCGCTTCGCATGGCCTACCGTCTAAACGCAAGTTACTGACCTTTAGAATAAAGTACAACAGTTTTTGCACAATAATATGTATATGTTCACTGTGAAGAAGTCATTCCCGATCGAAAACTGGAAAGATCCTTTTCACTCATACAAAATAAACGTGAGCATATGTTGTGCACATGAGGATTATGTGTATGATGATAGCCAATAGCCAATGAAGAATCTATAATATGTACTGCTTTGGGTGGTAGGTTGCTTGATGAAGAATTCAAGGCTTGAATTGTTCGTTACTCGCGTACTCAATCTGTCTGACAGACACATGGGCTATCAACACTCTGACTTCTTTGAGGATGTCTAGACAGGTAATAAGTTGATATAGACTTGTGTTTTAGATTAAAAGTACAATATATTTTAGGCGTCTGTTGCGTTGAGGTAAAAGTAGGAGCTATAAGGAATCATCGCTGAACAAATTCCAGATTACAATGCGATAAAGACAGTCTAATTAATCGAATACCATAACCAAACGGCAATAATTAAAACATGAATTCTCACTAGCTCACAGTTCATATCAAACAATACTTAAACTGGCATGGAATATAGCATAAAAAAACTTGTGCAAAACTAAACAAATCCTACAGATTTATGTAATGGCCTTATGCAGAATATTATGCAATATAATGTGCCAAAATTCTGTCTGAGTATCTATAATCAAACCTTGTCCAGAGTAAGTGATTTTGCATTCATTTTGTTGTTATGCCCTGCACTTACAAACCGATAGGAGGGGATGATTACTAGTATTATGACGTAAAATGATAATAATGCATGTGCTTTGTTATTTGTTTATGTGTAACCACACAATCATGACAGAGAAATTGAATGATTGC
Organism: Orchesella bifasciata; assembly: GCA_034697805.1. Lineage (NCBI taxonomy): Eukaryota > Metazoa > Arthropoda > Collembola > Entomobryomorpha > Orchesellidae > Orchesella > Orchesella bifasciata. The sequence continues at coordinate 8,402 of JAQGAP010003378.1, read as the reverse complement.
GTACTAATACCAGCTCGTTATTTATAGCTGAAACGTGAGTTTAAGTAGAACGTTTCATTTTTTATGCTTACAACAACAACGTTTTTATTCGAATAGAATACAACTGTGTAGATACTACGTACTCGGTGTTGACAAGAAAATAATATATACGTTGTTTGTTATGTTTCGGGAAACGTAGATAAAGTACGCATTATGGGAAGATAAGTGTTTTTACTGAAACATTTATGACTCACATCAATAGATACTTTATATGCCTACTCACCGTTCTTACTGAAATCATCACTTTGGCTTATAGTATAGTTTATCATAGATTACGTTACCTATTTGAATGTCTTTTATGGGTATCGGGAAACATGGTGAAAGCAACGATGATACATAAATACCAACCGCATGGTGCCACAAAATTGGTTGTGTAATGTTAGAAGTATTCATGAATTTATGTGATTTTTTTTCTTAAATCTAAATTAATCATGTGTCATGGCCCGGCTTCGAAAGACTCATATTCATAGATTTCAGAAGGGACGCCTTAAAAATCCTTTTAATTTTACAATTAAGCTAAAGTGAAAGGTAATCTCAACTTCACCCTTGAACTTAATGTGGATCTATTTAGTGCTAATTTAATGTTACAAGTGCATAAATAAATCCCAACACAATGTAATGCAATATACAATATAGGATCATGCGATTTTATGACTGAACGAATTGATTACGTATTTTAGCATAAAATGACCTACGTGCCATTAGTGAAATTAAACCATTGATTCTTAGAGGAAGAGGAAGATTACTATTTTCCTTCGGGAAATAGTAATGCCATTTCGAATGCAAGTACTGCAATTAAATTTGAGTTAACTCACAGAGATGCGTGCTTCAAACTGATTAGTTCATAGTCGACGCTTCTCTCCACCAGTGTGTTACATATTATATGAAAACTTGACATGTGACTATTGGTATTATTTAAAACTTTAATGCTTTTCAGAAGGTCAAGCACTTACAGTAACAAGTACAAAACAAAATATTAGCCTATAATTCACCGATTTCCTACGGAATTTAAATGCAATCTCACGTTGCCCCAAAATATGCGTTCTGAACAGCCTGAAGCTGTTTATAGACGACAAAAACCTTTGACTGTCATTTATTAGACCAGCCTAGGATACTTAGAAATCGAAATTAGTCATCGTATGTCGTTAGTCATCGTACTGTGTTTACGTAAAACGCATATATCCTCAACTACTTCCGCAAAGGTATGTTTCTCTATTGTTTGCGTTATGATTTTATGTAGTGTTAAACAGAGGAACAACTCTTTATTCTGGAATACTTTCACGCAGATAAGCTAGAAGAAAGTGCTTTCACACGTTCGTTCCAGTCATTGGCAAGCTATAATATACGAATGTGCATTTATAGCTGTTTAAAAAAAACGAGTGAATCTTCTTGTGCCCAGCTCTCAAGTCGTATTAAAATGAAGACCGCGGATCGATCGTTTATAATCCGTAAAAGCGGTTGAAGCATTCAGTTATTTTCAAGGGATGTTGAGTAAGTTTTTGCTATATACGTACGGAACTGTAAGTGATCATGATCAATATGAGCATACATAAATTGCGTACTGTCTTTTAATGGCCCAGAAAACACTTTTATTGCACCGAATGCACATTGAAGTATTCCATTAATTTTTGTACTCTGCGAATACAAGATTGATTACTTTTCTGTCTGGCTTGCCGACTACTGCTTACGCATACAATAGCCGCCCCCGCTTACTCTGGAGATTGTATAAATTTAAGCTCGTCGATCTTCTGAGTTCAGATTTAGAGGTTTGTTGACTAAATACTTTTGTAACTCTTACAAGGCATATCAGTATGACTGAAACCAACTTTTACATGCATGATTTTTACTCAGACCTATTTGTTTGTTACAATTACAATACGATATCCTTCTTGCATCATAGAAATAACAAAGAAATGCAAAGAATATTTTTTCTGTATATTCTCAATGAAAGTTGAATTTTATTTCGATTTGAAAACTTGTGATAGTACAGTAAGTACGCTAAACCTAAGCTCTCCAACCCAACTCTATTAATTCATACTATTTTCGAAATAACATAATGCAAAAAACATTTAGAACATAACGAAAGACTCTTAACATTTGATAAGTAAAATTTAGGGGAATCTTTGAGAGCATGTTGTGTTTGTGGTGATGTAAAACTTTCACTTTACCTTCAAACGAACTGTACGTTTCACTGTACGGAGAACAAATATTTGTGGCAACATCAACCAATGTTGTGGTCATATCACTAGTTGTTCCAAATACGTAGTATGCGTACTTACATTAAAAATCTAATCCTTGTGCAGTGTCAAACAGTAGTAACACGCATCGGTAAGCTAGCGAAATTCCTTTTGATCCTCCTACGCAAAATTTTCGTGAATATTAACAATGAAAAGCTATCACACGCCCTCGAGTGTAAGCTTCTTGATGCATGTTGGCTTACGACAGCATGTATATAATATATTTCACGTTTATGGGGCTAATTGAAATCAACTACTCATATAGGTTTCATGGATAGCATAGCATATCAACCTAAAACCGTATTACGAGTAGTATGTATACATATCTAAATATGAAACAATAAAATGGAGTGTTAATATTTGAATTACTTCCGATACTCAACATGACCTACGTCAAACTTGACTCCGTGTAGCAGTATCGATTACACATAACATTATAACTGATACAGACCGACCCTCTGTTTCAGACATCATTTATGGTGAAGTATTATATGACTCCAGTAGTAGGAGTAGGAGCCGTCCTACCGAACCAAATGACTTTCTCCTAACATCTTTTGTGATGAAACGGCTAGACGATATGTATAAACGAAATGGAACCCCCCATATTTATACCTCAGCAGAAAAAAGATACTTAACCTACGTACACATTTGTTAATAGCATGTCGTGATGAAAATTTACTGCTGCCTATGCAGTTGAACCGATATATTATCATTACGCTACATAAATCGCGATTGTCTTTGTGATCCTGCTCGTATCTAATGCAAATATGCAACCTTCATCAGTACACGGATCCGGTAATTTTCCCTTTTGAATGACTGTAGAGGAAATGCATGTAGAAAGTTCATTGAGAAATACACAACCATTTAATTAGCATGCTGCTTTTAGTTTGGCTTTCATTTTATGTACTTACTCGACTCAATTCTTTGATATACATAAACGATATAAGAGAACATAAATACCAGCTCAAAAGTTACGAACAGCTTGCGATTGCCAGATAGTCGTTAACTAAAATGAATATCATTAAAATCGAGTCACTGCAGGAACAACCTCTTCTGAATGCGCATAATGGCATTGTCTGCAGAAGAAAGTGTAACATAGTTTCACCTTTTCAGTTCATACGAGGTTAGTATCTAAAGCTGATACTATTTACGCTAACGCAAACAAGCGTTTTTTGTTTTTGTTTTGCACCTGTCATTTCAATTCGAAATAATAAGTATATATCACGGCAGGAAATTGTAGGTTTTACTTCCTGCAGTTAGCTACGTCTTATTTTTGGGTATTCATATATGCATCATATCATATTCAAGCGTGATACAGCAGCAGTACATTGTATAAACATGATTAACTGCCACGTTTTCAGTAAATGAGCTGGAGTGATAGGATAATAATTTGATAACAAACTGATGTCAGTATCTGTAAAATTTTGAGGTAGCTACGTGTAACATGTAATGTACTTCATTAATAAAAAATCACCTCGGGATGACGGTTAATACTAGTACAGCGTAAATCAGGAGTAACATAGAGAAAGATAGCGATAATAATGGGACCATCTTTCCTTATCCAAAACATCATTTAAGATTAAATTGGAGATTAATATTGTATGCTATTTAAAACTCACGAAAGCTGTAACAGTCAGAGTTACCTGAATATCTCAAGATTGTTGTTGAAAATTTAAAATAATGCCTCTAATACGAGTCTCCGTCTAATTTTAGCCTGGAGGGCCACAAGTAAGAATGAACGATCTGAGAATCGCAATGAACCTACCAACACCAACCAACGAGCAACCTCTAGAGACCGTTTCAACGATGATATTGCTAGACCTGGTTCAGGTCAAGTTACGAGCATTTCTGAAAGCACAATATCCTTTAGGGAACATCCAAATGGGAACGGAAATACTACTCAACAGCGAGAGAGGGGACGTCAGAATGAGGACTGTATCTCTGCAGGAAGGTATTTAGCTACGCATTACGTTTTAAGCGCTGGGGAACAAATTATGCATGCGATATCCACGATTACCATTCCGGACATGTTGCACTCCTGAACTTGACTGAGAGCTTCTGCATTTTTCATACTTGTAGATTTTATATGCATGGAACCACTTGGCACCCAGTGATTGGACCGTTTGGCACAATGGAATGTGTTGTTTGCAAGTGTGCTCGAGGTCAAATAGATTGCGGTAGATTAAAGTGTCAGCCCAAAAAGGACATGCCATGCGCCAAACCAGTGAAAGTGGAAGGCCACTGCTGCCCAATTTGCACCTCTTCCATAAACAACGGTTAGTTAAAATTTAAAAAAGTTTCCCAAAATAGCTTCCCATTTTGGAGTCTTCACACAGCCCAGTACAACCTTATTTTGTCTCCTTAAATTTGAAACAGATACCCCAACCGAGGGATCAAGAATGTGTGTGTCGGGCAAGCAGGATGTCACCTCATACAGAGCTCAAGGTTATGGAACAAATGCGACGGAATTCATCAAATTCGGCTTTGTAAAGTTAAGGAAGAATGCCGATCCTCAGGTTGACTTACATGAGTGGGCATTGAAAGACGGAGAAATTCTCCAGTTTCAAACGAATTACATGACCACAGACGAATTCAACGATATAAAAGCTCGCCAAACTTTCACCATCGTAGGAGCTACTAATGATAAAAACTTGGATAAATTCACCCGTCGAGAGAAAAAGCTTGAGAAGCGATGTTTGGTTCGTTGTAGTATTCGCATTCTTAGCCTTGAAAGATCTCTCAGATTACACAAACTGATTTCACGCAAAGCTTGCCTACTGTCGGAAAGAACTGTGAGTACTTAAATTGGTAGGAAAGTAGGGAATAAGTATATAGCTTCAATAACCATTTCATTTTAATGATATTGTAGTGCAACCCTTCAAAACAAACAAAAAAAACTTTTGTTCAGACGCAGTATTGACTATAAACATGCGCTTTCATGATATTATGATTTCCTTCATTATGCACTACATCTATCAAGTTACTCGAACCTAGTAAATGTCAACAATTTATACGCCTTCGTTGCACAAAAAGTCAAGTACACAACATTTCAATTGCTTTCAGCGATTAATGAAAGGTATGGTTTATGGAGTGGATGGCAATTGTCGCACTTGAAAATGTGATGATGAATGTTACTTAACGTCGACCTGGTTTGTAGGTTCAACGGAGCCCAATGTAAACGATTTGCCAACGACCCGGGTGTCCATTTAATGTTCTTATGCACTCACAATAATATTATTGTCAAATCAATGATGTTTTAGGCTTACAATGTGAAGATCTCCATAAGACTACATGTTAATATAAATTAAAGTTTTTATGTAACAATAATATATGCATATGTATATGTATAGCGTAGAGATACATATTATTTAAAAATTCATAATCATTCCCAATACCCTAAAGGCATGCACAACGCTGCCGGTTCCATATAGGCTTTGAAATAGTATTGAATAATTTAAATAGTACATGTATAATGTAATTGGATGAAGGGGCTGCGAACGGTGTTCTTCATTTATAACGCATTTTAACTAGTTTTGACTAGCCTAGGATTTATTACTTATTTATAAAAATGGAAAATGTGTTTTAAATGCTTACGTCAGCAGATGTAAGCTATGCTCTCTATAAATGTAATTTCATGTTATCACTTAATAACTTGTAATGAGTCATGAATTTTTAAGTAATTGACAGAGGATGTAGCTCATTTTACTATTTGTTTGCTTGTATTTAGTCACTTTGTGACACAAAAACAGGAGCAGTCAGAGATAAAAAATGTGAAAAGCAAAACTGCTCCTTCCTTCCAAAATAGTATATTATGCAGAGTCCAAGAAAAGAGGAAGTAGTAAGTATGTATCTAACTGCTTCTGGGTATTTATAATAAAACTCAATGAAGAACATTGTTGTGGTTAAATGGTAATCATAATCATCAATACGATACGATTTTCCTTCGTTGATACGAAGGTCAGTAAGAAGATCATTAGATCAAGGCCATGGAATGCTAATTGAAGACGTTTTGTATCCCTTGTATCCAACAAATGTATTAACTAATCCGAACCTTATAGCGTTACTTCACTTCGTTAATGAATGTAATGCCGAGGTAGCAAGATAACGCTTATCTTTTATGTCTCCTGAAACTGCTGTAATGAATTATAAACTATTTATTCTACGGGAAATAATACATGTATGCTGAATTATCTTTAAATTTGGGCTGAGGCAAACGCATTTAATCGGTTTTAATAAACACTCATCCTATATAAATTCAATCTTGATCTGCCAGCATAGCACTAACATAAAGAAGCATAATTATAAAGTTAAAACATATGAAATATAAATGAAGTTTGGGGACTTTGTCCTAAATTTTGACATGCAATTTAACAGCTTTTCGACCAACAATTTTCAGATTTACTGGCATAAAAACAAGGTAGGTTGCTTTGGAACGAATAGGAAATTGTTTATTCAGTTTGAGCTATCAACGTCCATCATACAATATAAGAGACAGGCGACTAAACTGTCAACTACTAGAAAAAATGAAATATTATAAAGTAAAATAAATTCGGCATATCTGTATCATAACAATCAATGCTTCTTGGGTTTTTTGGAAAGAAACTGAAGCATAGGATCTTCTTCCCTTGACCTTCTCATGTAATAAGCTTCCAATTCTTCTTCCGTTGGAGCTGCAACATCGTACAAACTATGATATGCACGCTTTCTATCATCCATCAATGTATCGGCGTTCTGTTGTCGCTCCTCTTCTTTCCTGAGTGCTTTAGCTAATCGTTTTTTCTTCTTAGCGTCTTCATCTTCGCTATCCGAGTCAGAGGATGACGATGATGAAGAGGTTGAAGATGACGACGAGGAAGAATGACGCTTCGAAGACCTCTTTGAAGCTTTCCTCTTTTTTCTTTCCTTGCGTTTATCATTCTTCTTCTTATTTTTAGACTTGGACTTAGTCTTCAAGATAACGGTTTCGGAGGTACTAGGTAATTCCTCTGTCGGATGTGCTCCAGAACTAGCATCTACTGCGCATGATGATTCCTGCTTTGCATCCGATTGGGAGTTCTCCTCATCATCCATGCTGACTGCCGGTACTACTTCAAGACTGTCATTGGATTGTTTTCCTGCTTCTCCGGTGCAGTATGAATTCTGTTAAAAATATATTCACGCATTTATAGCTCTGAACTGAACGTTACAATTTCTAACAAAGGCAGGTTATTAAAGGTATATTATTTTAGTTAAATGAAAAATGGTCCTTACTCGTATCAAGGAATGACAACATTTGTATCCCCACTGCCCAGCTCTCCAATATGATCCAAAAACCGTTGCGTGATTGTTTGGGAACACATCTTCCTCGTATTTTGAACGAATAACGGGTTTTTCATTTCCCTAAAAACAGGATAACACAATATGAGGTATTAAACAATGCAGTTTGTTTTTGGTTACAACAGTATCAATAAATTTCAGATTTACCTTAATAACTTTCCCCTGTCGAGAATACTCCACATAACTTTCCGATTGCGCCAGGAGAAGCGTTTTGGGTGGAGCTTTCAAATGTTCTTCCCCTCCGTACTTGTCAATAACATTTTTAGTCAACGATCCCTTGAACTCATCTTTCTTTTTCTCGAATTCTTTCTGCAACATTTCTAGTTTAGTTGGTTCAGCGAGAACATGAACATCCACTCCTTTATCATGTGCATCCCATGCAAAAACTTGCGCAGTGGCGTGTTTTAATGTATCTCCACTAAATCTCACAAAATTTTCGCCAGCGTAATCATCGGGATTCTTATTTACATCTTTATAAGGATTATCACGCATCGAACGCGTTTTTGGGTCATAGTACGCTGAGTTTGGGTTTAAATTTCTCAAATATTTCGCAATATCTTCTCGAATACGAAGATTTCTGACAGTAATTCTTTGCTTAGAGTCCACTTTCGTTCCAGGCATGTCCACATCATCAACATATTTGTCTTCATCTTCCTCAGGAACATCGTCATCCAATACCATGTTATCAGGCAAATCCCCTACTTCTTGTCCAGTCTTGAGTTTTTCCGTTTTAAGCTGACGCTTAGCTTCTTCTACTTTTTGAAAGTCATCAACAACAGCTAAATATTCATTCGAGTCGTAGCCGTTCCA
>JAQGAP010003377.1:0-12539 GCA_034697805.1 Orchesella bifasciata | reverse complement strand
ACAGATGCAATAAATGCAACTGTGATCCTGACATTTGAGTGGCATGCCACAAAGACATTTACTTTATCATATAAAACATTTAGAACTATAGGGACTTTTGAAACCACTATTGTTTTCATTTCCAACATATCCCAATTTATACTTCGGTGTCCAAAGTGCAAGTGCATTGAACGACTGCAATACACCAAACTGCGCACTAGCACTAGGTTGTTGGGAATTCCAACGCGTCAGAAGCAAAACTCGACGGGAGTTCGAGAGAGCACGTCGACTACCATAAACTCCTACCGATCTAATAACTTACAAAAAAAAATTCATACACCTCTCACACTTTTAACCCACTCTTCCATGTAATGATTCATGTAGTAGTTTTATGAGTATCTTTATTTATTTACCTAGTTCATGCTTGAGCAAAGTATATGAGTATGACAACAACCTGTGAAAATAACACATTTCAGGAAGCTAGATAAGAAGCAGAAGGATTCAATTTGGTTAGAGTCAGTGTCACTTCCATGAGTTCATATCTTTTGTAGAATCTTAAACAAAAGCCCATTTGTAGCAATTATTTTGGATCCTTGAGCTCATATCTTTTACAAGACAGTTTATGAACCTTGCAATTTACGCATTGGTAAACCTCATTTCATTCTCATCAAATTCCATGGGTGCTGGAACCAACAAATTGCGACTCATATGATTGTGGGAGCATATGCCAAGTACGCATACGGGCATAATCCCTCTAGAGAAAGAAAGCCAACTGACAAAGAGATGTAGGCCAATTTACGTCTATAAGTCACAAGATAATACGTATGCTACGTATTTTATTGATGCTTTGGTCTGAGACTGAGTCGCTGAGTTGGAGACAACACTTGACTAAACTAAACAACATTACTTTGCCGACAAAGACATTGGCATTAGCACAAGCATCTTGTTCAATTCTGAGAAAGACAAGTGTCTCAACTCAACTAACCAGACTCAATTAAAAAAACGTCGCATTAGGTCTTGCATCTCGAGATGAAACTATAATGTCTCTGGAATGACAAACTGCTTCTGATTCTTTTTGCAAACTGTACTGGAGTACTGTTTATTGTATGAATGTGTCCCTATTTGGCCATTAAAAGTATCTAAAAAAATCAAAGAAGCTCTAATCAAGCTACTTTCGTATTTTCTGATCTCGTCGAAGATGACTTGTTGTAAACAGGGAATGCAATTTGTCGAACTGACAAACAAAGCCATAACTCTTTTCCTTACACCCAAAACATTCTTTCGTTCTATATTTTACATTCGAATTCGCAAGCTTTTGTGTGTATATCTTGGGCTCATGAGGAGATGTAAACATTCAGTATCTTTTTTGCAGAGGCATTAAATACGTACTTGCATTTTACGCTACTCATACATACACAATATAGGGCTTACTCAATAGGGAATGAGTTTATTTTGGGGAGTAATATGCGTGCTGGTTCAAAGATTAAAAACGTATTTAACTCAACTTTAAATTATGTACACATATAGGGCTTACGACCAATCCACTACGCTGTGTGGCAGAGATACACTGAAGCTGTTCGTCTTTTACTCGTTCGTGGCTGCGACGTAAATTCGACTGATGACTGCGGCTATTCACCTCTCCATTTGGCTGCGGAGCATGGCTACACAGAGATGATGAAGGTGAGTGAGCCCATCATTTCATCAGCTATTCTTACATAAATCCTTTGTCATTGAATAAGCTGCTAAATCACACAAAGAAGCGTTTTAGATGTGAGGCACAGATAAAAGTAATGATGAAAAAGGATTAAAAAGGAGCAGCTTGAAAGTGTCATTTACGCGATGCCTCAGATAGAATCACAATCTCCTGTATGATCTAATGTAACTTCCCAGAAAGTCAACCAGACACATGAGAATTCTCATCGGACTTGCAAAATTATGAGAATCTCAAAGTTCAGGGTTTTTTCGGTGCACATTTATGCAAATGACAAGGAGCATGCGGTAGTTATCAACAGTTGTGAATTGTCACTTTGAACGAGCATGGGAAAACCTGTACTAATGAGGTTTGCTTATGGATACGCATTTTTAGAGAGACAGCGATGCGCCAGCAAATATACTGTCAACTATGACTTTTTCTAGCTTTTCTACGCAACCAAATTGCTAATCCTGAGCCAAATCAGTTGCCATGTGATTTGAAAGAAAAACGTTATAGAAACTGAAGGTCACACTATTGCCTCATGCATAGATCTACGCTATATGCTTGTTTTTCGAGACGTAGCGAGAGAAAAGAAAGGAAGCAGAACGCAGAGCAAGTTTTAAATGTCGTCATGTACCATTTGTTTTCATATGTCAATTGCAGATGCTTTTGGAGAACGGTGCCAAAACTGATTACAGAGACAATATTACTGAAGGAGTATTGTATCCTACCACAACACTCTCCGAGGAGCCGTTGCATTTGGCTATAAAAAATCAACATTATAATGCTGCCCGTATACTTCTTGGTATTAGATTATATCAAGAGTGGAAACAGTAGCTCATGGTTCAATGCAAATCTAAGGAGAGTAATTTATAAAATTCTTGTAGAAAACGGAGCAAACCCAAATGCACGCTACTTTTTTGGAGCTGAAGTAAATCTGATTTCTCCGTTGGATGTGGAGTATCTCAACCTTTTGTTGACTTATGGAGCTGATCCAGATGCAAGAGACAGACAAGGTCTGACACCGTTGATGAGAGCTTGCCGAACGCCCCACACGATGCAGTCCGTTCTTTGTCTGATTAAGCACGGCGCAAAAGTCAATGCAATGACTGATGAGCGACATGATCACAGAACTGTCCTCCACTATGCCGTCCTATCTGGAAACAAAGACATTTGTTTGTTGTTGCTAAAACAAGGGGCAAAAGTTAACTTTCCACCGGAATATCAAAAACCTACTCCTCTTGACTTGGCCATTTTGAGAGGGGATCCTGCCTTGGTGACATTGTTCTTAGAAGCTGGTAAATATATTATGGTAAAATTTGGTGACAGGACTCTTGCTTATTCTACATTTATGGATTTATATTTTTAAAGGAGCAAATGTGAACGCAAGTTCCCCCATTATTGGAAGCCCACTCCATGTCGTGTGTTCTGACCACATTGTAAATAGACTGACAATCTTGAAACTGCTGTTGGATCATGGAGCAGATCCCAACAAAGTGGTCATCAGTGATGATGGGATGCCTCTAAAGTCTGTTCTCGGAGAATACCTCTCGTCCAACACGGAACTGGAAAACGAGGTGATCAAAACGTTGATGAGATATGGTGCCAAGGTTGTTTTCAAATCCCAGTTCAGACATCCTCTCGGAATCCTCAATTGCCTCCAGAGTGCAGCAGATAACGAGAAATTGTTCGCTGACCTCGCAAATACTGCCGAGGACTTTGATCCCCCTATGATTCGGAGATGTGCAGCATTATCCGCAGAGCAGAAGGAGTATCTTTTGCATCTTTCCAGAAATCCAAAATCTCTCCAACACCAAACCCGACTCGCCCTCCGCAAACTGCTTGGCAAAAGGCTTCCTCTCATCGTGAATGAGCTTTGTCTTCCCAGAATACTTACTCATATGTTACTCTTTGAAATCAGTTAGGCTACAGTTTTAGAAGTACGCACGGTTCGTTAAAATCTCGTCTCGTAATTTTTTACCGCATTACATTTTACTGTGTCAGTTCATTAAGGAAACTCTAGCGTGCCAACGCCCATGCAATCATCAGGATTAAGTGATGCATGCTGCAGATAGGAGTATGTTCCGCTAACAAATTTCTCGTAGCAATTGTATTAGAAAACTTAACAGTTTAATTTAGTCAGAGACAATTTAGTAATTAAATTTAAGAAATGTAATATGAGCATAATATATTCTTTTAGTATGCTAAACACATGATTTATTATTATATAATACTAACATCATTACACAAGTCGTAAAACTAGTTAACGAGCAAACCAAACTATTTCCTGCTTCATGCAACTGCACATCGGCACTTGGCATTTCAGGCAACGTGGTTGTATTTACTCTGAATATTTTAACGCTTATACTATTGACTATATATTTCTTTCGACTTTTTTTACGATTATTTTATGTATTTGTAGTTGGATACATTATTGTAAAAGCTGATGAAGTATAAATGAAAATAAAATGTGTTAAAACAAGTATGCAATGAGTTGAGCAAGGTTCTATTTCAAAAATTAATACTTTCACATTCAGTCGTTCACATCAAATATATAATAATTTGTATTTCCATTGGTGCAAAAATGACAGCATTTTGGTTTATCATCATCAGTAAAAACCAATATAGTAAGATGCTACCAGGTAAGCAGACGCCACAACGAGTGACACAATCATCATGGGGAATCCGATTCTGAAAACATAGGAAAATCATGGATATTTTAAGCATAAGCACAGACGAACTTTTTGAGGAATGAACGTTATTGAATTACATACTTAAAGTAATCCACGAAAGAAAATCTATAACCGTGCTGATCTGCGACCCCAGCACAAACCACGTTAGCTGAAGCACCAATTAGTGTCCCGTTGCCTGGTAAAATGATGCATATAAAAATTTAATAGGAATGCACAGTTGGGGTCATATTTTTGCAATGTTTTTTACATACCACCAAGACAAGTGCCAAATGCAAGAGCCCAAACCAATGGGTTAAGAGGCAACTGAAGGGAAGTTGCCAATTTTGTCACAATTTGTATCATCATGGTTGTGAACGGAATGTTGTCAATAAATGCTGAGGCAATGCCCGACACCCACAAAATGATGAGTATTGCAACAATAGTCCTTGACTCAGGATTGACATGCAGAATCACTTCTTCGGTCTGATTTCCAATCCAATCAAGCAACCCCAGTTTAGAGACACTCTGAATGAATGACGAGATTGACTTTAAATTGTAGCCGACAGAGAATATGCTTAATTATATTTATGTATGTTGGGTTAAATGCGAATGACTTACTTCCATTACTATAAACAAGGCAGAAAAGAATATTAGTGTTGACCACTCAACACGAGAGAAAATTCCTTCCAACTCCTTCCTATCTGCCAGTATCAGTAGCAGTACAGCTCCAAGCAGAGCGGTCCATCCCATGGACAGATTCAGCTCAGGAATTGAGTGCATAAAAAACAATAGAATTACGCATGACAAAACCACCCCACATTTTATCAGCAAAGGCCAGTTTTTAATTCGACACTGTAACGGTTCAAAAAAATTATTCCAATTAGCACAACACCAAAGACATTTCTATAATTAGAGAAACTAAATATATTCGAAGAACATACAGTTTCCTCGAGTTCTAATAGGGTTGCTTCATATCCTTCCTTTGTTTGTCTAAATTTCAAACAAGCATAATAATCATTAATTTTATTACTTTTCAGTCTACTGAAAAGTAAAAACCGGATGGTTGGCACTTAAAATATAGGCATGTAGCATTACCCTCCCATTCGCTTCTTCATTTTCAATTCACTTTTGAGGTGGAGTATTTTAGACTCTAAAATAGCTTTCACGAGGCTCTCATCTCTTGAGTATGATGATAATGAACCAACAGCTCGCGTCCAAACCTCTATTTCACGCTTCAATTCTGAAAAGCGACAAATACGTAAAATTTCATGTCATATTTTCTTGGATTTCTCATAAACAGACCGTGACTAATAACTGTTGAGCTTCTTCCAAGTTACCTGCAATTTCGTACGGCACTTCAAACTGCAATGATCTTAAAGAACGAAACATAATTCGCAACTGAATATACGCGACCACCGTCACTGGAATGATTCCAACAACCATGTGAGTAACAAAGGAGGTAAAGTCAATCCCAGCTTTGATAACATCAGGATAATTAGCAATGATAACATTAGGAGGATCTCCAACTGGGGTTGCTGCACCTCCAATATTGGAAAATATCACGGTGGCAATGAGAACGGGAACAGGGTTAAGTCGCATTGCTTCTGCTATTCTTATTGTCACAGGAGTCATTAGCAGGATGGTTGTAACATTATCCAAAAATGCAGATACAACAGCGGTAAACATACAGAGTGCAGTTAGCATGGGCCAGATTTCCCCTTTCGTTATCTAAATATTAAATTGCTGCATGAAATCAGAATGGAATAAATTTTTTTTGAACCTTTTCAACCATATTATAATCTTACCTTGTACATAAAATATGCACAATAATTAAAAAATCCAGTTTCACACAAAATGGATACCATGACCATCATAGCAAAAAGTAAGATCAAAGTTTCCATATCCAACCAAGACACCATTTCCTCCATTGTCGGTCGCTGGAAAAAGCAAAATTTTGCCATATTTTATGACATTTTTTTTTTAATTCTGGCCTTGCAAACGGAAGAATTACCTCGTGAAAGGCAGACAATAATCCAATTGCTGCAGTTGCGGCCAACATTGCGGATAACGTTCGATTAATTAGCTCAAATATGATGAGAATGTACAAACCAACTATTACCACGCCACCAAGTAACGCCCCATTTTCGATAAACATTGGTAGCAGCTTTATTGACATTAACATTGGAAAGCTGAGCTCCGTGGTTGCTTCAAATACCATTGAAAAACTTTCGTCATCTTCCAAGTAAAACCTGAGATTGGGTATATAAGAGTGGTGTTCAAAATTATTTAATATTTTCACAACTTTCTCCTTTCGCCTTTAGTCATGATAACCTACAGCTCAGACAAGTTCCTAAGGCTGAATGTATGGCTTAAAGTCATTTCACTTTCTCTTTGAATTTGCGCTTCTTCAAAAATAGGTATTTCCCAGACTTCGCTGACACTCTGTAATCGATTGAATAATGTAAGCATCAATATTCTATTATTTCAAAGTAAAATGTTGGATATTCCATAGTGTTATGATCTTTTGTTAGGCAAGGAATTCACCCGCTTTCATACTTCACTTATATTGTCCTCCTCATCCTTTCGGTAGACAGAAACTCTCAAAAAATTATTTGTTGTGTTGGCCAACTGAGGTGGAGCGAATGCACCGTTAAGACTCACCGTTAAAAGTGGAAACGCCGGGGATAACGGTATTATAGGTTTCAACGGGAAAGCTTTGAGAAATTGCAAAAAAGATAAATCGACATTACTTCAATACTTCTGCCTTGTTAGTAACGTCATCCATTTTGCATGGACATTACAATTTTTGGATAGGTTTTCTTACAGAACGGTGCATTTTGGGATGCGCTTATTTGAACGAATTGAAGCTTATCCTCGCTTGTTATCGTAATCGCTGTCTGCAAGCAAATTAGTTGTCATTTTCAACACAAATTGGTTTCGGTTAGTTAAGCTAATTTGATGTATGCATAAATTCTCACGGCGGCTGCAAGAAAAACTCCAATAACGAGTACTATTTTTAACCATCTTCCCCAAGTAAAATGATCATCGTCTTGCTCCTGATCGTCTGAGTTACTGCTATCCTCGGGTGTGGGAGAATGCGAAGTCAACGAGGGCTCGCTAAGAAGTTCACCGGATGAGTGATCAAAAAAGAACCCTTTGTCTTCTGGCGTTTTTACGCCGTCACTAAAACCACAATAATTTTAGAAATAAAATTTGTTCTGGAAAACGAGACAACATATCTGGAAGAAACGAACCTTGTAACGACACTGAGAAGATTAAGATCTGGTTTAGTACTCAAATAAGGTGTTGTATGTGAATAGTAGTTTGTGTTCTGAGTCATCCCATGAGCAGGAAAGGTTTGGACAGGAATTGAGGGCTGAGTTGGAACATTTTCAATATAGAAGTCATTCCGAATTTTCTGCTCACTTCTCATTGTGTTGATTGCGTCAGGAGAAGCGAGGATTCCAATCGGTATTTTCGGTGTGGAAGGAAACGATCCATAAGATGCCCTTTGTTCATTAGGTTCAATTATGAACATGTTTTGTTCATTAAAAAACGAAAATAACAATGGATTCTTAGAATATTTTACCTCTGCGTTTTCCTGTCATTGAGCAGACTCTCAGATCTGTCATCTTCAAACTCGTAGTAGCTTGTTGACCGTCCCAATTTCGTATCCAAAACTTTAGAAACTTGTTCCTAACAAATGTTTAAAATGTCCAAAAATAAAATACTGACTTATGCATCTTTCCCAAGATTCATAACACCAACTTAACGACTCTTACCTTGACTTGAATCCCAATAGTTGTGACTTTATCGACAACTACATGCAGTGGAGTGGATGTAGTTGGAGACGTATCAAGCAGTTCTACATTTTCTTCCATTTTACAAATTTTTATTTTGAAGCAATTTTTTTTGTTAGATCCATAGTTTTGGACTCATGCATGAATGATGCTGTACAATGAAGTGGCCTCGGGTTCAGTTGAGAAAGGTTCTTCACAGAGAAATTTCACTGAATTTGACCAGCAACAACGTATTACCATTTTATCAGTCAAGGATTCTTGTATGTCACATGCTCTCTCACTTATTCGCGCATGATTCAGTTGACCACTGTTTTGATAACATACATATTTACCCGATGTTTGAGCTTGGAAATTATTAGTAATATACATATTTATCGAAAAGCTACGTGCATCCGTATGTACCTAGTCATGTGAATAACACTTTTATGGTGACACATCCACTTGGAGCTGCACAGTATCTTATCAGCATAACAACGATATTGGTAACCAAAGTATGGATGAACGAAATTTTTTTAAGCAAAACCCGTGCTTGATGCTACTTTAAGATTGCTATGGGTTTAATGGGACAATTTGAAAGTCAAAAAGTCGGAAGCAATTATGACAAAGAAACATCTGCAGTTAAGAATCTGGTAACCCTGATTTGTGCATTTGCTAGAATTCCAGTTTCCAATTCTTAATAAGACAACGTTTATTATATAAACTGATGTAACGGATGTCCATAATTAAATGATATACTTTCTAAAGCTGTTTTCTCCTCGTCTTCTCTCAGATTGACTGATTTTAGGTGTAGTACACGCATGATATGATTTCCTTTCTTGATAAAGAGTAATATATGGTTTAATAGGATGTTCATATTCTGCTACAACCGTAGATAATCGTGAAATGATGACAACAAGTGATAATATGGTTTTAATGTGAAACAAAATTGTTTGTTGACATAACTCGTCATAATTGGATAACTAGTCTGGCATATTGGCGAAAGCCTTACTTTGCATTTAGAAAATGGAGTAATATTATAAATAACGATGGCTATGATTAAAAATTATCAAAATGAACCTGGCATTTGTGCATGCACTACTTTAAATATGACTGGGTGAAACTAATATGGATGCAAACTTATCTTTATCATCCTACAGGTTAAAAAATAAATTCAAATGAACCTTCATTTAAATTAAGGCATGCATCCAATTTCTCTGTTGGTTCGATAGAGAGCGGTGATTGCAAATTATATGATTTTGTGTCTGAATTGTTGCTTTTAGAGAAAGACAAATACATGTATTTATTTTGACTTGACTATTGACATTTCGGCTCAGTTTGCATTATCGTCCTGATCGCTAACGATAGAATCGACAGAACGGAAATGTTTGATGTGCTGTTCAGCAGGTATTGGGAAAATGGGTTTCTTTGTTTCCTTGAATTCGTGCGTACGGCCAGCAAAACGTAACGGTTGTTGTAGATGCTGATTTTTAATTTTATCTCGGCATCACATGCTACAAAGAATACATTCAGAAAACCGTAACATAGAACGAAGGCAAAAGATTTTTGTGCGTGAATATAATAATAATAAGCGTTTGCTCGCTTGCGAATGAGCACTAGCAATGAAGAACGGTGATGCATGTGAAGAATAGAACGTTGAAATGAACTGACGATGATGAAGCAAAATAGAAGCATAGAAACTCATGGTATTTTTTTAACAACAACATTACAGGCAATTTCATGATGATAGGAACTGTCGAGAACATGAGTGCGAAGTGGAGTTGGTTCGTTTTTTTGTCATATTTTTTCATCTCATACATCAAATAATTTTGATACGCGTGTACTCCTTCAGATGTTTTAAAACCATTTCAATCCTCAGCATTCAGCATATTTAAGAGTAACGTTGCATTGCATACTGTAAAGAATGAGTATACTTACATTTACATCTCGAGTACGTTTAATTCTCTACTACTACTTGTTATCCGGTCTCACTCTTCCGTTTATTCTTTACGCTGACGGCACGGCATTCCTATTTTTATCTGAATACTACTAGTTTACAATGGATTAGCTTTGTTGAGTTAAAATGAATCAATCTTGCTTCACCATGATAAACATACATGCATACATGTGGTATTGAGTAGGGGTATAAAATACATAGAAAAATGAGGAACGATCAGCATCAGCAGTTACCACATCACATTACATCATGAATATTGCTCTACATAGAACGTGGTGAATATGTGCTGTTGTAAATGCGCTAATGGAAATTCTTCCGCGTTTTTTTGCAAAGGTAAAGCATCAAGTTGAAAATACTGCTAGTTTTACATACTTGTTTTATGCATTAGTAAATGAATTAGGAAACTGATTTGAGAGCATAAAATTCCAACATATCTTTATTAAATTTGAGCGATCACTTTTCCGAATACATCAAAGCAGCGCAGCACAGAAATGAAGTTTTCGCAACCCCACGCACATCATCATTTCATCAGTTTATCTGCTCGTAAGTCCAGAAATACACAGTGGATTAACGAACTGAGGAAAGAGCTTGCAATTCATGTACGTTCACCAATTTACTAGCTACATACACGCCTTAGGTTTAACTTTACTGTTGTGTTGTGACGGAGAGATGGTCATGAGTAGAGTCATACGTGTGTGGCACTCACAAGGTACTATGTTCATGGTAGCAAGACTCGCTGGTAATAATCGCGATAATCATAATTGTAAAAACATCCTCAGGCCAGAGTTGTGCATTGCTCTTATTACCTTCCTTCAAAGCCACAACTACATACTACGAGATAGAGTTGGACTGAGATGTGCATACATAAAAACTGTAGGCAAAACGTGTTCAAGAGAGCTCAACTCAACTTAAAGCTTTTATATGTTATCATAAGATGATAGGAATATAGCGTTGTTGCACTCTACTGTGAAATATTCTACTTGCTCATGTTTCTCATCCTCTCATCCTCTCATCTCTCCCTACATGGCACAACTGCATCTCTATATATATGAATGAGTATGTGTGAATCATCAGTCATCATCATCCTCGTCATCATCACCTCCTACATTACATCAAGAGTCAGCTGTGTCATAGTTCAGAGATAGAAGCTGGAGAAATCTAGATGAATTCTGAATACGACTGGCTTCAAATCATCTAGCTTCCAACTGGTTTTTCTGGCAGTCAATCGAGTTGAATTTTTGGGAAGAATTTGCAGGTAACTACCGTTTTGAGTACAAACAGTTTCTACCACTTAAGATACTTGCATGATATTGCATGTAGAACGATTGCATAACATTTTTTACATGCAAAATAATATTGGTAATAAAAAATTAGGTGTGCAGTACATCCCAAGTGAAAATTTAACTCTTTCATTCAATAGGAATATGTTTAGTTTAAGGTACGTTAAAAATTATAATATATTTGGTGTGTAGGTTGAGCTTTGTCAAGGGTTTAGCTCAGCTGGTTTCCCGTTCCTCGGGAAGGGACACCAAAGGCTCGATGTACATACCTATATCTTTGTGATATGTTTCCATTCTGTACATATTTATTTGCATTAATATATATATACACTATATGTATATACAAGTGTAGGGAACTTTAATAAGAGCAGGAACGAATATATCTCGTATACAAAACTAATAATATTATGTCCATATACATGTTTGGAGATAAGAAACTACTCTCCGAACTTTTTAGTATGCCCACGCTTTCAATAATTAAAGAAAATTCTGCTTTTAAATTTCATTAAAGTATAAGTTGTTCCCAAAGTTAGAAAAGTGGATTCTTCGAAGCCAGCTTTTCAATGGGCTTCTACAGAAACTACAAGAATCCAGTTAATTGGACTGGCTAACAATTTCCATGAAAATGACGTTAAAACACCCATACACGTACTCTTCCCGTGTTTTTCTGTTCTCTACTTTAGCTAGGTAGTAGCTATCTAGTTAGCCATGCAGGGAGCACATGAACGTCGTCACTTTGTCTGTCTCCTTCTTTCCTGTTTGGAAATTATGGAGTGTCTGTGATGTGAATGTGTGTGAGTGTGTGCGACAACAGAGCCGTACTAGTCTACGGGAAACGACAGTATAATGTGGTAACGCAATCCGTAACTCCGAAGTGAAATTGAATGGACAAGGGCACAGGAAGATATAGTAAAAGGAGCCCAAAAATCCCTAACCAGTGGGTAGTGGATTTCTCTCTTCCTGTCAATACCATTTTCATGAATATATAGCATCTCACAATCGTCATATCCTACCCAAACCCAAAATGGTAATACAAATAGAATCCCGTATAAGTAGAACGGGTCGATGGGATGATGGGATAGTTGTAGTTATAAATTCGAACGGAACTTCCTGTACACTTTCTCCACTTACATCCGAAGAAAAGTATGTGGTTGCAAATTTTATAGGATACTCCACTCTCCA
>JAQGAP010003376.1:0-12540 GCA_034697805.1 Orchesella bifasciata | reverse complement strand
CCTGAATCCCCATCCAAATTCGGAGAGTTGCTCCTGAAAATTCCGGAGCTGCAACGAATATGTCAAGTACGACAGTTTAGAAATAATAATGCTTTCTCCATCTCCAAAGTGAAAGTACACATAATACCATCATCCTGAAAACTGCTAACATACTTAATATATGCATCTTTTTGAACTATTCCAGGTGGGCAAAGAAATGCTTGCATCCAAAGCAGAAGGCTCGTCCGGCTTTAATTTATTGTTTGAACTGCTCAGAGGAGATCACTGACTTATTTGAACAGATAATCTTCAGTTTCCACTTGCAATCTGACAAAGACACAGAAAGCAACTGTGATCAACCTCCGCATATTTATTATTATAAGATGGTCTGCTAAATGCAATACTACTATAGAGCCTGTTGAGAAGCCATTCTTTTTACATATACCTATATAGTGCTAAGATATAATTTACTAGTTGTTAAGATGAAAAATCAACTTGCATAGTTTTCTGCTAGCTACACACACCCTCGTCATATTTCGAGCCCAAACACAAAACAAAATGACGCAAGCATTTAAAACTTGCCTTTCGCTTGAATGTTGTAATCTCATATTTAATCATCCATCTAGTATCTGTAATATCTGCCTTTCAGAAAAAAAGAAAAAGAAATTATACTGTTGTTAAATCATAATACAGTTAATACTACAATAACTACTATTGATGTTTGTTGAGCGTTATGTATTTATTTGTTATGGAACTGTAGGTACAAAATGTAACTTTAAGATGCAAGATCGATTTTTAGTGGCTAAATTATTATATTTGCCGTACAAAAAAGTTATATTTATAAGTTATACATGAATGAATTATTAACTAATACTACTAAACCAGTGCATCACTTTAATTTGTTATATATTATATTCTCAATTGTAAGGACATTTCATGCGTGTATAAAAAAAATCTACTCATTACTAAACTAGGCTATAGCGTGAAACTACAAATTTAAATCTTAAATTCATGAATGTAATAATTTCATAATCGCAAAATATGATGTCACGAAAACTCAGCATTTTATTATTCATGCATATTCATATATAATCATTTTTAAAACGTCTGTGAGGACGACAAGAACTGGACATTATCAGCTATATTTATTATTTCTGACTTTCGAGTGCGTTTATAAGATAACATGCATCGGTAATATTTGTATTGTTGTTTATACCTGATTTTCAAAGCTAATAACTTGCTTGAATATATACATACTTTTGTGTATGGTCTATTACTCTAGAAATATTGGTTAGCTCATCTGTACTTGACGAATGTTGTATCATTCTTTATTAAAAATTTCCATTCGATGTATTCCAAACTTTACTGAATAAAAAATCACCACCAAGCTAACTTGAAATCGAGTTGTTCGGAAATCACAAGTGTTCACCCTTGTCTTGTCATTCATTACAGATGAGTTTTTATGAAGCTCATGATGATTTGCATACATTTGCATAATATATATTTCATGCCAGGGTATGGTACTTACCTCATACATGTCATCGTATACCTCAGAGTAGTCTGCGAATGAATTGGTGTATGAAACCTCTCAAGTTAAGTATGCAGAGATGCAATAATTAAAATATGCAATAGGTTTGGAAGGTTCATTTTCAACGGGTGTAGAGCATTTATTAAAAATAATCTGGTGACATGACCAGTATATTTATATCAGTTCTGGTACAAAACTTGCATACAAGCAACAGCTTGTAGAATACTAAACCTACTTTCCATAATATTATGCCTTAAAGGGAAGAATTCAATGTGAACACTACTACACTGATTCTCCACTGGACACAGCCAATTCATGATAATGTCATTTAAATAAATTATTAATAATTAGTGCTACTCGCACAGTTTAGCAATAAAATGAACTCAACATAGCTCAAAATACCAAATTATGGGTTCCCATTAACTGTAAAAAAGTTTGATCGTAAATACGTACATTAGAATCGTACTCAAGTTTCGTAAAAACCAACAATGTCACATACATAATAATATTTCTACCCAGCTTGCTCCCAACAACACGCGATCACAGCAAACCAAATTAGTGCAAGTTTCAACCTTTGGTGCTTATTGCTGTTTCACCATTGATTACGTTAATTCTGTAAAACTTTTGTAGTTATAATAAATTACCTAGGCTAGTCAAGTTGACCACAAAAAACATAACTCGAATTTAACAACGAATAACTTTGTGAAGTTTTGACAACAACTTGAACGAGATGTGTACTGCTTGAACGAGAGTGCCAGCGTATTGTCAGTTTAAGCCGCAGTATCACAAACCAACTGGTAAGAGAGAGTTGAACTATTGTGTTGAAATATTGCAAGCTCTCCTTTCATCTCACATTCACGTTCGCAAGCATTAAAATGACTGTAAAACCTTCCTGATTGTCCTCCTATGTCAGAATTGATCTCACAGCTTCATCTATATCCGCCGATGAAGCAGATGTAAGCCCGGCGTACCCAGAGCTATTGATTGGCACACCAAAGGCATCATACTCAATCTGATGGAACAAACAATTGTCATTAAAATTTATATCTCATAATAATCATGTGCTATAAGCTATAACTGAATATGATAATTTACACTACATATGATTCACTTACTTTATCACTTTCCTCCAACAAGTAGTTGCTAGTGTCATCGGTTTCACACCCAATTATTGAATCTATAGCAGACTGCACTTGTTGGCTTACAACCGGATCTTGGTGTTCATAGTCTATCATTTCTTTGTCCACCATTTCTTTTATTTTAGGTACCCAACTATCTGGAGGAGGGGGTAGCTCCAAATCTATGTTTCAAGAACAATATGTTAAAGTTGAAACTGTACTACACAACGCATTTAGTCCTTAAATTACATAAATAATATTTGCTTACAATCTCCATGTGCCACCAACATGCGATCCTGCTCGAGCCTAACCTTTTCTTCACTTACAAACATCCTTTCTAGCATAACTCGTTCAGGACAGCCAACTTCTTTCTGCATTAAAAAATTATTATTATAATTATAAAAATATAATTATTTATTTGTTCAGGGCCGCAAGAAAATTCATCAGCATCGGGAATTAAAAAATTAAAAGTACATACCATCGATTCTTTGAGCAATAAATTCCGATATTTAGACAACATCACAGAAAATTTTTCCAGAAGAATCCCCGCATTGTTCCCAAATTCAGCATCAAACTCTTCAAAGTTCATATCGTTTCGATCTCTATATATATGGTACTTCATCAGACGCTCTACTGCATCCTTTTGAGAGGCGAACGGAACTTCATAATCTGGCTTTACTACATATTGTTGATCCCGTTGCAAAAGCATTTCAAACCTGTACACATAAATTAATAAGCTTTATGAGTAACTTTTTTTAACCCTTTAAAATTTAATGTATCAAAGACAAAAACTTACTCTTCCTTCTTCCACCTAGCACGC
The DNA here is from genome assembly GCA_034697805.1 of Orchesella bifasciata. Lineage (NCBI taxonomy): Eukaryota > Metazoa > Arthropoda > Collembola > Entomobryomorpha > Orchesellidae > Orchesella > Orchesella bifasciata. The sequence goes on along the minus strand of JAQGAP010003376.1, from coordinate 9,095 downwards.
TTCTCCTCCTCCGCTTTTAGATTAGCCAACCGTTGTTCCTCAGCTTTCTTATCATCAACCATCGACCTTGCCATGGAGTAAGTCGACGGCATATAGGAACTAGATGAAGGAACATGATTCTGACTAAATGGTACGGATACTGAGCTCGTACTCGGAGCGGATGATACAGGTACTGAAGTAGCAATTCCGAAGGGGCCCTTTCCATGAGTATTTTCCTATAAAATTAATACAAACGTTATGCACAACCTTTCCAAACCCAAATACCTCATGACAGATGAATTCTTGCACGTAAATTCTATATAAAAATAATGGAAAGCACCATTTTTTATGGCGTTTAGGAGGAACCCGTGAAAGCAAAGTGATTGATTTAGATTAGTGTTCCAAATTTTTAAGCTTAGAAAATAAAGCTGCTCTCTGCTATCATCCCGTCATGCAAATAATATCAGTTAGTATAATTTAACTCTGTTTTCCAATGAGAAAACAAAATTCACGAATTTAGCAACCAAATTTACAGCAAGACACTGAATAACTTGTGTATAAGCGTTGATGCTGGGATTTGATAACAATTAGCTAAAACTAAAATATTATTTATTTATGTGCTACAAGCAAAAGATCATTTACAAAAATTAAAACATACAAGTAGAGCGACTGAAAACATGGGGTGGCGTTGGCATTTCAATAAAAACGACTTTCCTTTCTGTCAGTGCCGAGCCGTGTACTCAACTCTTCGATACATAAAATCATATCGTTGATGAACAACCTGCTATAACGTACCAAGCGGAAAAATAACATGCTCTTGTCACTTTTTGTCTTTGTCTCAATGATTTGTAGTTGTCCAACTCATCGCTTTTTTGTGACTTACAACAAGGAAGAAAGTTGTGTTTACAGAGAACTTGTCATAATACAGCTTGCACTAATAATGTCTTAAATCATAATCATAGTCAGCCAGAGATGCTTAACAAACTTGGAATTGTACAGAAAACTACAAATGAATTATTATATAGATGTTTTGAAATTAACAAAAAAAATGAACAATTATAATTTTTTTAAAAGTTGAAGAATAAAACGACAGTATAGTACCGCTTACTACATGACACATGGCATGGTGTTAGGGATTTACCTTAATTATATCTTCTGGAGATGCGACTGACACAGAAGCAACCAACTGCCCCATCTGCTCTGCCTTAACATTTGAAACTACAACTCCAGCAGAACTTAGAGTTGGTGTTGCCGTGATAGGAGGAGTGTTAGCTACATTCGACTGGTGAAGGCTAGTTTGTTCGAAACTCGTGGAGTCGGGTGAGGCAGTGGAAGAAACGGAAGGGCTACCCACAAAGATTACTCCATTGGAGCTACCACCGCCACCACTTGCTGGTGCTGTTGGAACGGTATTGGGTAACGGGGAAGAGCCACTAGCACTCGGTAGTTTAGAACTGTTGATCTTGGAAGAGTTAATGAGATTTGAGTTTGCAAGCACTGTCATTACGGCAGTTGACACTGTTGAGGAAACTGGGCTAGGACTTGCATCAGTTTCAGAGGGGAAATCTAAACTCATGTTTGACGAAGATGAGGCAGTTGCATTGTCAGAAGAAGGCACGGTGGCACTTGGTGTCGGCAGACTGATGGATTCAACGTTCACACTCTGAGCCAGCTATTATATTACATGAGTATACACGTCTGTTATTTTTCACGCTGATTTTTTAAGCACTAATGTTTTGAGTTACCGTTTTCTAAGTACACATTATATGCACAAGATTTTCTTTAGGTTATCATCAAATCATCAATCAACCATTCCGTTTATATGCCAATTAATTAGGTGATGCTGTGACTGTGACTTTTCTAGCAGTATATGATTTATATACGATCAAACACACCAAAGGAAAGAAAGTATTTTCACACTCATATTCTTCATGAGTTTTTTGTTGTTGGAATATTGCTATCAAAAGGTTCAATCAAATCATGACAAAAAAGGAGCTTGAATTATTAGAGAATTACATATTATGAAGTTCTGAGCCACACTCAAACATTTATTGGTGTTTCAAACTGAAGTAATATCACTTCAAATACGTGTGGTAAGTAAATTAGTTATTCCAAGGTTCACAAACAGTTTATTACAGTACGAAAACTGATAGCCTCAGTCTTTTTTTTAAGTATTGGTGCAGTAACAGAAGATTACTACTGCTTAAGATAAAAGCTAGCATAACCTCATTCATTGCATTTTAACTAGATAAACTTTTAATACTTTTTATGAGATGAAAAAAACTGAGCTGTTGAGATTCATTTTTGAAATAGTGCTAATATTCTATTGACATATACCATTATAACCTAAACTATTATTCCATAATACGACAAAAATCTAGCATATAGCATACTGAAAACTACCCGAACCCGTTCAGCTGCAGGCTGTGGAGGAGCTTTCTTCAAGTCCAAGCAAAAGTTAACCATAAATAATACCATAATTCACAGCAGTCTTTCTTTGCAAAAATATTGCATAGGTATTAAAATAATTATTATGAGTAAAAAACCATCAACCCATTCCCATATTATCTCTATAAAAAAATAGGCGTTATGGCTTCATTATATACGCTATGAAGATTAACCCATAAGCCTACCACCGATATTCATCCCGAACCTTAAACTGTTTTTAAAAGACAAATAACACTCGGCAACTCTGTCCTAATCCTAATAAGAAATAGTACAACATAATATTATGTTAATAATGATTATTCTACATGTCACAAAAATATTTACAAGGAACGCCTAAAATTGTGACGGCTTAATATATGTATATTAATACTGCAAGTACTGATTACTAGTACATAATTATTCACTTACATTGTTTAGATGAGCTGGATTAGGGACAGGAATTCCTGTGGCAATTACTTGCTGCTGTAAGACAACCAGCTTCTGTAATGCCGACTGCTCAGTTTCGCTTCTTTTTGGCAAAGCACAGAGTTTCTGAATCTGGGTTTGAATATTGCGAAGTAGTTGCTGGTTCTGTGGCGTCAACTGAATTGTCTGAACTACGCGAGTGACCCCAGTGTTTGAAGTCGTCACCGAGGTACTACCATTGGTTAGGTTGGGAGTGGAGACCCGAGGAGATGAAGTTGGAGCGTTTATCGACTGGGTTGATGCTACTGAGGAGGTCTGAGATGGTGCTACTGATACGGAAGGGATACCTGAGTTGGTATTGTTGTTGTTGTTGAGAAACGGCTGCGAAACGGATATACTGGGAGCTGACACATAAGATTGCGAATATGTGGCAACAGGAGGAGGGGGTAATGAAGACGGAATTGATATGGGGGGAGGAGGAGGCTCAGTTTTAGCAGGAAGAGGAAGTGGAGCAGGCGGTGCTTGAGCTTTGGATGACTTGCTTCTACTCTTAGTCTTTGGACTAGGAGTGGGTTTTCGTGAAGGTGCGGGTGGTGGAGGTGGTGATGGACTTATAGTAATAAGGGCAGTATTCGATGCGCCTGCAGCAGCAGCAACAGCGTCAATTGTCGCTAACAATGTATCCAAGCTTGAAATCTTTTTGGGTGGCACATTCTTCTTGGAAGAAGCAGTCTTTGGCGTTGGTGGCTCAGACTTTTGATTCTCGTTGGCGCTCCCAGATTTCTTTTTGGAACTTTTACTCTTCGACGGTGTAACTATAGGAGGAGGAGGGGGTGGTAGAGGTGGAGGTGGTGTTGGGGGTGGGGCAGGTTTCTTTTTGGAAGGCGATTTTCTCTTTGGAGTCTTGGCACTTGGACTTGGTAAGGTGACTGGCGCTGGGGGAGGTTGTGGGGTCGCGGGCGACTTTTTTGCATTGCTTTTGGATTTTTTCGAGCTAGGTTTCTTCGGAGTTTCTACGAAATACGTTAAGTTTTTAGAATTACTATTATTGAACTCAACACTTTCTAAATCTTATACAAAATTCGGCCATCAATTGCCATATACCATACGATTCAGAGCAGAATTCAAACAACAATTAAGTTATTGAAAACTCACCTGTGGTATTAATCACCGGAATTTGCGCCGGTGGAATTTGAGGAGAAGGTGGCAAACCATTAGGTTGAGTATCCATTGATCCAAAGCCAAAGTCAAAGGACATGTCATCATTCAAGTCTTCATCCATAATACCAGACTGCTTCAATAGCTGTTCCAAATCAAGGGTTACCTTCTTCTTGCTGCTTTTGGATTTTGTTTTAGCCTTCTTGGGAGGCGGAGGCTCGGAAGATGAATCCGGCACAGAAATCTGTTGCTGTTCTGTATCACGCATTTGTTGGGGCTGCGTCTGAGTCTGATTTGACTGGGTGCGTAGGGGTTGTTGCTGTTGTTGCTGTTGATTCATATATTGATTTTGTTGTGACGTAGCGTTAATGCTTTGGGTATCCATTTGCATAGATGTCTGAGACAAAGACTGTGTTGTTTGAACCTGAAGATTTTGTTGCGTTTGCTGATGGATTTGTTGTGCGTTTGATAACTGCCCCTGTTGATTGGACATTTGAATCTGTTGTTGGTTTTGAGACTGAAGCGACAACTGCTGCTGCTGTTGCTGATGTTGTTGTTGCTGTTGTTGTGCTTGCATTTGCAGTTGATTGGAAACTTGTTGCTGGTTCTGCATGTGAGTCTGTTGCAACTGAATCTGTTGCTGCTGCTGCTGTTGTTGTTGCGACTGTTGAATAACTTGATTCTGTTGCTGCTGCAGTTGAATTTGAACTTGCTGTTGTTGCTGAGTTTGTATTTGGAGCTGTGGCTGGGCGTTATTAATCTGACTCTGAATTGAAGTGGACGGGCTAACGATAGATTCAGTTTGAATTTGACTATACTGACTGGCTTGACTTTGCTGAGGGTAGCGTACAGCTACCCACGCTGGTCCATTCGGAGTTTGAATTTGTTGGAGACCATAACCTGAAGTCTGAAATATAGAGAACGGAGTTAGTTGTTTGTAAAAATTTGAGAAACGATGAGCCAAAAATCAAAAATGTATTTAAAAAGAAGACATTTACCTGAGCTACTTGTGGCACTTGAGATACGTATCTGACAATAGGTTTTCCTTGCGCATTTGTCTGGGCAGTAGCCTGAGCACCAGTGGGTGCTTGGATCGTAAGTACTTGTTGCTGCGTTGGCTGTTGTCGTAAGATAAGTTGCAGCGCACCTGCCTGGGCGGTAGACGCTGTTGGTAACAGCATTGGCTGTCCATACTATAAATGGGAATGTTAAGAAAATGAATTACTATGAAAGTGATATACTAATTTGGTAAGTTTAACCAGGAGCTACTAGAAAAGAAAGAATGGATCAACAAATAAGTATAAAAAAACTTGAGCATCCATGCAATTCAATGAACATTTCGATATAAAGTGAAAGATATTCAAACCTGGTTAACCACAATTGTTCCTGCCAGTTGTGCTTGCTGTGGAGCTGTCATGGTGCTAAGACTGCCAACTTGAGATACAACAACTTGCCCTAGCCCCGTAGCGTTCCCAATCGCGAATGACTGTTGGGGCGTGAGTGCTACAGTTCCCGTGTTTCCACTTGAGAGCTGTTGCTGGGACTGCTGAATAATTTGGGTTACAACGCCATCAGCGACAGAGGTACTAGCGGTAGACGTACTGGTGGCTGGTAAGGAGGTCTGCTGGCTGCCAGTTCCACCACTAGACTCTGTAGAACTGGAAACCGAGGTAACTGGAGGAGTCGTCATAGAGCTAGTACTCGTCGTCACCGTCGTGTTAACCTGTGATAACGGTTTGGGTAAGAGCTGAGGCGGTTGTTTTGGCTTAACAATAGTGCTGCCCATGGCATCACTTGTAGCGTTAGCAACACTTACGTTCTGCAGAGCGTTAACATTAGAGGTGGCCACAAGCTGAGGTGTCCCCGTCGTCTGGAAGTACGCTCCGTTCGCCGTTTTTGTTAGCGTCTGAATCGTATGAGACTGAGGAATTATTGCATTAGTGAGGAACTGTTGCGTCGTAGGTAGCACAGCATATGCAGGCGTTCCACCAGTGGCTACAAGGGCTACATTCGCTGATCCAAAAGGGTTATGACCCGTTATGAACGCAGTTGTTGGCTGCTCCATTGCAATGTAGCTTTGGCCACCACTGGCAGACTGGATTTGCTGGAGAATGTTTTGTCCAGCGGTAGCCGCAACGAGTCCACCCTGCGTGCTGGCAATTAGCTGAGGAGCACTTACAGTCATGCTTGGTATACTAACTGTTTGACCGGAAACCAGTTGATTAACTGCAGTACTTTGATGCGTGCTCGTGCTGGTAATGTATTGTTGCGCTTGCTGAATGGAGGCAGTGGAGCCAATAACGCTGGTGGCACACAAACTGTTGGATAGCGAGACATTACTGGTGGCACTACTTGCGGTAGCGTCATTGGTGACGGGAGCGTTCGATACACTAGAACTTCCACTAGTTACTTGAATATTATTAGCACTGGTATTTTGAGAGGAGTTGTTGTTGGGTGGTAAATTTTGAGCTTTGATTTGACCGGATTGTTGATTACTTACAACTTGAAAACTTCTTGAAGTGTCCGAGAGTGAACCCACCACTCCATTTTCATTTGCTGACCCTACTACTGAGATCAAATTATTTGTAGAATTTGAAGGGACATTCTGTTGAATTTGACCTTCAACGGAAACTGAAGAAAGACTAGTCACTTGATTCAATTGATTTTGAGAGGCTGAAACCGTAACGTTATGCTTATGCTGAAGATCCTGAGAGAAAGTGAAATTTAAATTATTTGACGCAGAAGAGACAGAATTTTGTGTTAACTGAATTTGTCCTGCTTGGACGAAATTAGACGTAGATTTGGAGGGATCACAGTTGGAAACTGATAATTGCTTAATGTTGTTCGAAGTCACAGTTTTGACGCTACTAACTGAGGATGCACTGATTACACTATTAATTGTAATATTAGATGATCCTACAAATTGGTCACAACCCGAAGTTCCTATAGGAGTCTGCTGCTCATGATGGGAGGAAAGGTTCCCCCTGATCACATTATTACCGTTCGAAAACCCATCTAAATTACTAGTAAATGCGTCGTTTTGCACTACATGACCAAAATCCGAAGGAACGTAGGATCTCGAGATGTCGGTAAGATGATTCGAGGAAGAATCCAACGTATCAAAAAGTGTTTCATTGGGCGAGTCAACTTCATACTCGTTCTCGTCCAGGGACCTGATTGAAGAGGGTGCAAAAGAGGGACCAATATATAAAAACAAGTTATTTTATTCTTCCTAATGTTATCATTATTAGAATTCCACGTAAAGACACAATTAGCTTTACTACTGACCGTGCCAGCGACGCGACAACATTGTCCACGGTCTCTGCTGAAGGCAAAAGTTCTGAATCCGCTGTTAATCCTCCCAGGAACGACTCCAACGCATTTGGGTCACTGCAATAACCATATTACATTTATTTGGCATTCATATTCATGCATCACTAACTGTTTACTTTTTTCAAGTAAAGTTAATAGAACATTAAAGTAAAAACAGCTTACTCGATGACATCCAGGAGTCGCTGGCCTCCGTCAGCCATGATGCCTGCTACTTTTGCATTCTAAATATCAAAATCAAAGCACCTGCAAATCAAAAATATTTATATCAGCATAATGTGTGTAAACCAAAACTCAATTCCGTTTATGGTCAAATTATGATTTATGATGGATGTAGTGTAAGAGGATTTCAAAAATAGTTTTTATAACTCAAAGTCAAGTATTCATGATCCTAGAGTTCCTTTGTCTATTTGAGTGGTTTGGTACTTTAAAACTTTTCAACGGATTACTCATTGCAGAACAGTAAACTGTATTGTCATGTAAAACAAGTCCAAAATGGTACAGATTATATGGCCATATAAGTAATAGGCAATAATCAAGAAAATGAACCCAGATCATTAAGTAATACGTACAATTGCATAAGTGAATGAGCAATCAAGATGGTTTAACTACATTCAATAAATCAAGTCACTATAAACCTTTTTCTGTATTTTAGTAAAGATGAAGATCCATAATCTTAAAAATTTTCAAACAGTGAACAAGCACGTTTCACTGTTGCAGTCCTATGTACAAATTCACAACAAAGGTGCTACTGAAAATAAATTTGCTCACAAATTTATCAAAAACACGGTATTTTCTCAGAACTCTGTATGCAAGCTCATTTCCCATTCTTCATGTACAAATTTAGCTAGTATTTCATTTTTACTTACCCTCATCCCTTTATGGACAATGATTAGGGTTTAAAAGACGGAGGAACAACATATCACACATCAACAAAAAAGAAATCAACCCTTACTGCTCGCGTTACCGTTACATTAGCTGAGCTCATAGGAGTAGCGTATGTACGCTTTCACTTTCGGGCCAAAAAGATGCACCTTCTCTTAGATGCAATGTAATGTATGAATATGATGCATATTATTGTTGACTTGCTCCTCTTATGTACAGAAATATGGAAAAAGAGTGAGCGAGGGAGAATCGTCTGCACCTTGATGTGAATATGTGCATACATGATCAATACATAACGAGAGCGGAACACATAGGGGAGCTCTCATCTTATCTACCAACTTGGTAGTACTACCACCAAGTCTCACATTCACAATATCAACTGAAGATGTGATTTCCCTTGCTCTTCTTGATTGATAGTGATAGTAGACTGTAGGTATATGAGGTATATCCCAAGAAAAGTACATACTGTGTTGACGCGTCCAATATTCCCGTGATGAAATATACCTTCGTATGCATAACCAGAGCATACCTAACTAGATAAACGTAGAAAACGTACATATAGTGCTAGACTACCAGGGATGAATGTACTTGTGATTGGTATTGGTGTAAGCAAAGTATATACATAACATGTATAACAACATTCTTTCGATCATGAGGTACACTGTTTTATGGAGTGTACAAAATATGAAAATGTGAGTTACTGAAACGAGCTTTTGCTTAAAGTGCCACATGATATTATTATGTATACATCATGAACACGTTCCAAATGTTCATTGATTATGTGGAAGACTGAACTAAAGATAACCTTCACATTCATTTACATATACTATTAGCATTAATATTACTTCCAGTTCATTCATACATTTACAAGAGAGAAAGAGAGAGAGAGA
>JAQGAP010003375.1:0-12540 GCA_034697805.1 Orchesella bifasciata | reverse complement strand
GAAAGTAAAAGTAATGCAGTTGCTGAGAGCTGGTGGTAAACTGGCAAGTGAGAAATGGAATGGAAAAGGCATGACTAAACACCGGATACAATTTACCGCTTGCCGCATTGAACCTTATAAAACGTAATAGACTCGTGTGTGTGACTTTGTATGAACATACAAAACAGCCAGGCATACAAAGGAAAGAAACGTGGCCCAACGTACAAAATGGTCTGAAAGGGTTGGCAATAAGGACAAGGCTTTTGTTACCTGGTTTTTGACGTAGCAGCTTAGTTCACGATGAGAATGCAGATTCCTTAGTTATACATAAGTAAAAGGCATTACCACCATCAGTGCTAATACAAAAAAATGCAGAAGCAGCTTTCATAGCTTTCACCTACCTCTATTTTCTTTGTTTCCAGAATGCCATCATCGTCATCCCGTGAAATATCGAAAAAGGTAGGGAAAACAGCGGTATTGGGGTCTTTCATAACGGAACGGTGTACCTGAGCCGTGTACAGTGTTTACCGGCCGTCCAAAGTTATTTGAAAAAAGAAGGGGTATGCCCAAGCACACGAGTTTCTTGTTTACACCGTCAACTTTCTAATAATGCCAAAGCAATAATAGTCACCGCTATCATCATCATCATCATTACACGGTCGCAGACAGGAATAATATAAGAAAGAAGTAGTAAAAACAACGAAACTTGCATATAGTAGTAGACGGGTATAGACATTGGAAAATTTATTACCTACATGAAGTTTTTTTCTTGCTCTTTGTTTAACCCAAAAATTGTACTGCATAAGTATAATGCAGTACAGCCTTCCGCACGGTTGTATCAAGGCAATATTGAAGGAGAAAGCAAACGAACACTTTTTATGTCTACCTTGGCCAATCATTTATTTTATTTTGTTGTCTGGCTATATAAAAAAGAAGGAAGGTGGTGAGAGTTGGTAACAAAAAAAAGTCGATCATTCCAAGGGAATGTAGTACTATCATCAAACCAATCACCTGAATGAGATACAGCGTGTGCCGTAATGGAAAAAGGAACATGCACACGCAGTAGGGAGCTTTCTTTTATAAATGGGTTGTGATGCTAGTTCATGCATTCCTGCTGGTTGTGCCGGAGCAAAAGGCATACAAAGGAAATGATAAAAATCAATCCATTTGATTTTCTATCACTTCTGATAATGATATTGTGTGGGGAAGCGGTGAAGAAAGCATTATAATCATCATGTTTAGCGGACAAACATAAAAAGGTTTGGTGGCGTGTGGAACATGAATTCATTTATGCAATCATCTTTCGATGTGGTCTACAGCACGAAACCTAGATAGGATTAATCCTTTTCTGTTGGTACACAAATATGTTTAAAGAAAATTTCATTTCATCAAACGGTTGAGCTCACAAAATTGTCTGTCTGAATTCGCAGAAAAGATTTCCTATTAGCGATGATGGAAAGTTCCAAAGAACTTGTTTTTAGGGTGGAGTGGTTGCATTCTAATTTGTTCTTTACAAAAGAATTTCATATTATGCGACAAGCTTCAATTTTAAAACCTTCCTTTCCAAGCATTTATTTAAGAAAGGTGTTTGCTTCAATTGATATTTTAAGTTCATACGCAGATATGTTTGAACCAAGGATATTAAATAGTATTATAATATCATTGGTTTGAACGCTGCCATTTTTACGTAGAATCTCATTTATGTAACAGATATTTGTCAGCTTTCTCCATGCGCTAGTACCAGCCCATCTATACTCTAATGAAATGATGACTGTTCAATGAGTTCGTGACTCATGAAGGGATAAAAAATGTATTAGTATGAAAGGTACAATATCAAGCTAAACGATTGACGATCAGTTTAGTATCTCAATTTCTCATGTTTTGACACAATGAAACAAACATGGAACGCAGGAGATCAACGACCAGACATTCGACAGCCATCGGTTAGTCATTGCCATATCTCTATCACTTGAATTTTGAAGAAGAAAACATAATACAAGGACAATCGGAAAACAATCAAGTGAAGCATTGTCCTTCTTCGTATCACAAGTAAAGATCTAAACTTGAATCTTTTGGATGCTCATATGCAAAACTCAAAATAGATTAAAAATTCTAATGTCACTTAGATCTGTAATAGTTGTTGTTTTAGTCCTAAGTTAAACTTCATTAACAGGTGAAAAATTTTGATTTAATTGAGATTCGTCGATTTTCACAAGCTCAACATTTGCTGGCATTATCTGTGTAATTTCGTATTACGAATTACGTATTGTCTTGTTCGCATCTGAACACATCTGTCCATGTATTAATTGAATAGTCTAAATTTTCATGAATATATTACGAAGAAAAAAGCTGATAAGCTACCCCAAATGGCACATCGAAGATTTATTGGAAAGCCCAGATTAACACACCAACATACATACTATGTAAACTCAATTTACTACTGCACCAAGCATTCAATGTATGTATGCACAATTCATTATCAAATATTTCATTCGGCTTATGTGCTGCTGAATAAATGTATCTCACCTACCAGCATAATGCCACACATAATGCACATTATCTGTGTATCATTTAAGCCTTATAAGCACCTGGGACATGAATGGTGTAAAATGTTTGCATCATGATCATGCATTCTCGCATTCACCTATTGACTCACTAACTCATTAATGTTGCAGAAGAGTTAATATAAAGCATTTATGCATCACTGTCTGCCTCTATACATGTACTGATTGCACATCCACATCCGTTTTCTGATAATGAGACGCTCTCCGGTTCTTATACATGCATAATATGCTGTATATTGGATGAAATTTGCAAAATCATACAACCATAACCAGTACCAATTAATACCATTTCAGCATAAAAAATCCATATTCAAACCTTCATCATTCAACCTCAAACTAATGAATATTCCATTATCATTAGTTTTATTTTTAATTAAAATTCAACATTCGATAGGCAATAATGACTTCAAGTTTTGCCTAAAAGTAGAAAATAGTCATCTCTGTTCTCAGCTCATCGGCTCACCGTCACATTCTATACATGGTACATTTTTTACAGACAAGTAATACGCTTTATACAGCAAAAATATGCTGAGCTGAAACCAATCGTGATACATACGATACAAAGTACAATGCATGAAAATACATAGTTTCTACTCTGTATCTTTCTGTATCCTCATCGTATGAGAATGCCTAACTATGTAGTAGTACGTTGTATGTGTGTGGGTTGCATGAATGATGAAAAGGATAAATAAAATCAGATATCATATGTTTCACTCCTAAACCTGAAATTATGCATAAAAGGATATCAATAGCAGAACAGATTTAACTTTCTGAATACAAACCTGTAGAGTATTCAATTTTACCTTAATTTATCTATGCATTACACTCTTTATACAAAAACATGTGAAATCTTTTAGCGACGTTTTATTACTCCAAATTTCAATGTTTTGTAACTTTTATACTGAAACTGTTTTTGTTTGCAAACAAAAGCCCATCCTAAATGCACCTTCTTCAAGTTCGTCTAAATGTCAGCAGCTCGTAAATTGTGTATTAGCATAAAAGTATTTTAACTTGAGGTATAATCATGAGTGAAAACTCTTGAAAGGATTCCTCAACTGGAGATTTTTGAAGACTGAAGGTCATCCCTGGAGAGTTGATTACGTGAATTAATTAATAATTTAAAATATGGATGGGCAGTGCAATTTCCTTTTGAATGAATGATTCATTCGATGTCCCAGTTTTGCATGACGGTGAACAAGTGACCAATTTTAGAACTCGTTCGTGTTGGAGTTGCTTCAATTACTTTAGGGCAGGCTAGTTTTCACCTGTAATTTTCTGTATGTGTGTCAATCATGGATTCCAATCCTGAAGTGGAACAGTTCATCATCAAGAAGGTTCCGTGGGTCAGCCTTCCTGCGAAAGTTAAAGAGGTGAGGAGTCTCAATTTTGTGGTTACTATTTTAACATTTTTATGAGGTTAACAATGTAAATGTTGATGTTTTAGATTCTTGGAAATTCTCAGAAAGGATATGAGAAAGCGGTGGTGATTTACAGTGTGCGAAATCAGCTACGTTATTCTGAAAGTTTGGGTAAGTTATTTATATTTAACATAAAAGTTCAGCAGATTGATTTCCAATTATTGGCGTTTAACTCCAACCTTACTTTTGTGGTTTATTTAAAGTGAAAGCGGTGTTGAAGGATGAGCCAAAATATTACGAAGATGTTGTCGCCTACAGCAAAAATAAACTGATGCTCTACCCATATCATCTTTCAGATCGAATTGTGAAAGGGCTCCGAATCACACCCTTCCAATACTACATATCCATAATTGAAAAGATAATGGAACAAGAAAAGAGTTATGATTCTTTGCCAAATTTCACTGCTGCTGATTGTAAGTTTAAGGCGATGAAATCCTACTTTGAATTTTAAACTGGGATTAACTTTTATGATTATATTATTTTGTTTCAGGTCTGAGACTTTTAGGAATAGGTAGAAATCAGTATATTGATCTAATGAATCAGCACCGTTCTAGTCGGAAGCTCTTTCGCAGGAAACCTCCTCGCGAACTCCTTCCAACGAAGCCCATTAACGTCGCAATTGAGCCATGGTTTTTAATTCAACACGGTTACATCACAGAGGAAGATATTGCAGCTACTAAACCCGTTGAAAGACAAATTATCGATCATTTAATTGATAATGGGGGGCAACCTGCCGGAACGGTGGATTATGACTGTGTCCATTCCTTGTACAAGAAGGGTCTAATTTATGTGGATGTGCCGATTCAAAACGATGACTATATTGTTGTTCCGCCCCTGGAAGGTTTTGTAATGAACAGGGTGCTTGGGGATTATTTTGAGACGTTGTTGTACAAAATTTTTGTTTCCATTGATGAGCATACTTCGGTTGGAGAGGTTGGTTTAATTTTTTAACTTGAAAAGTACAAATAATGAAGTTGCAATTAGTGTAAAAGTGTTCTATTAATGTTTCTAGCTTGCGGATGTCCTAGATATAGATTCTCAACTTGTCAAAAACGCAGTGTCCCTCTACTGCCGGTTGGGGTTTGCATACAAGAAAAATTTGGATTTCGGCTATGGAACATTGGATCCTAGCTGGAAAAAATATCAGAACCAATTAAGTGCCAAGAAGTAATTAAGAAATTAAACTGTTCAACATAGCTTTGTATTTTTGTTAAGAAGTTTTATTAACAATTTTATCTTTATTTTTGTAGTAGATCATCATCTTATATCGCTCCAGATGAATCCCTGCTTGATAAGGAACTTAATGCTGCCGTATCAGGAGATAATGACGACGTATCAACCTCAGCTAATGCAGCGGCGTCATCGGAATCTTCTGTTTTCTCAATACCACATTCCAACAGCTTTTGCAATCCAAACAAGCGCATCGCATTTCTTTATGACTCCACGCTAACAGCATTTTTAATGATGGGAAATCTCAGCCCTGGCTTGAAAAACCATGCAGTTACTATGTTTGAAGTGGGAAAGATGACGGATGAATCCCTGGATAGCTTTCTATGTGAACTTGAAAACGTTTCGTGTGCGGAGGGAGAAGGGGAAGCACAAAGATATTTCGAGCATGCGATGACCCTTCGGAAAACCATCCTGTTTTTACGTAATAACCCACATATTGGATCATTGGGAGTGGATTTACTTCGTTGTGAAAGTTTACTAAATCTAGAAAAATCTACTTGCTCCCGACTTTTAAACAAGAACTATCAGTATGTTTTTTTACTTTTTCAATGACATGGACATGTGTAGAATTTCAGAAGGGATGCTAATGAAAATATCCCAAATATTGCAGATTCATGGTTTCGATGGCCCCATTGAGTTATGAAGTGACACCGATTTGCTGCTATACTTTACCACATTTCGGCCCTATAATTCCACAAATCAATTCTGTTTGGTTTAAATTATTCCTTTACTCAGTTACTAATAGTGGCCCAACATCTCTGCTGATGCCAAAAGGTATATCATTATTACTACGATTTTAGTGTGTCAATTTTGCCTCTGTTATGATAACTTTCATTTCTTTCTATTTTAGGTTCGATACTATATGAACTCCCAGAAGAGTTAGAACATAGTGAAAAATATCTGGTGACATCGTGGGGTCATGATCCAAGTGTAATGCCTGGCAGTAGTGCACTTTTTACTTTAAACGACGCATTACCTCACTCGGCGGTTTTTATACAGGTAAGTACTCCAAATCTTTACATTTATTCAACAAGCGCAAGTTTTTTATGTGAAATTAAAACAGAAAACATTACAATTTTAGGCATACGGTTTAGAGGGCGAGTCATCAGTAGTCATCGTGCCCTTTCCTTTCAATGACGGCGACAAACGAAAGACTGATGAAAGCCATTCTTCCGACAATAATACCTCAATGTCCCCTCTCCTCCAATCATATAAGAAATGGGCGAAGCATCCAGCAATAATAAAATTAGCTCGCGTTCTCGACCTCGAAAAGAATTGCGGTTACATCACCATGATGAACACTCGTGGCTCATCTTCACTGTCGAATAGAAACACTGCGGACAATTATCTGTGCATTTTGAGCGAACCGGTCATGCCCGTACCTGATAGCCAAAACCAACTTCGTAACGCAAAACTTACAAGTCTACCCGAAGAGCCAAATAGTGATGATGATGATGACGATGATGAAGAGGAAGAATTTCACGTAATTTCAAATAAATCAACTGAACCTTCAAATGGGTTCAAGAGTGATCAATGTGCCAAATTATATCAGGAAGAGCTAGAGATGGAGTTGAGTAATGCACCTTCCCAAGCGTATGATTTACCAAATGCAGTCAAACCGACAGGATTTGATTCGAGGCAACAAAGAATCGAATCCCTTCGCCTGGATCTAAGCATAGAAGAGTCAAAGACGGACTCTGCAAGTTTAAATCGTAGTAATACGGTGGGTGCTCAGCAAACCAAAGTCAAAACGGATAAGAGTTGGTTTGATGACTGGACGCTGCTGGATTGCCATTTTGGTGTGCCTTTATTTGACGGCAGTGTTAGCCAAATTGTATGCGAAAAGATTCTTTCAAATTCGTTATGGGAGGAGCAAAGGTATCATGTATTTTGCAAGAATATTTCATTGAATTTTGAACGTTTGTTGAATAATATCATTTTTATTTCAGTTTGAGCCAGCTACTCAAATCAAATACGGAGCTGGCTAGTCGATTTTCAGATTTTATAACATCGTTAGAGGTAACCTTTATTTTAAAAATTAGGTTTTGTTCCTCTGAGTTGAACTGGTGCTAAACGAGAATTCTTTTTTCTGTAGGTTTCTGCGACTGGTGAAGAAGACATTCCATTGCCAACTAAAAACTATTATTGCCACAATGGAAGAATTACAGTTTATGAAGATTTTGACTGAAAACGATAGCTAACTTTAACAATATTGATCGACGGGTCATAATAATTCCTTGACAGTTGACAAAATACCTATTTCCAGCCGGATGTGGCCATGGATGAACATAATAATACGTAATGGGTGTGTGAGATACATTCCGTCGCCAACAAAAATACTATTTTCCAATGCATTTAATAGATTAGTTTTATAAAAATACAATGTGATATTTTCAACGTATATGTATTATAACTATGTAGTTCCGAGTGAAAAGTGTTCTATGAAAGAAGTAGCGTTCAGGAAGAACACCAATTAATAAATAATCAGAAGCTTACTTGTCTCGTCAGTTCTGTTATAACTAATTCCGTCTGAGCAAACATTCTCTTGGTTTTTTTCTTTATAAAAGGATATTACTTTGCTGATCACACGTGAATGCACACATAATATTACCATTGGCTATTGAAAAGCTGCAACACAATTGAAGAGTTCTATTTATGACAAATGACGCAATCACTTTGATGTTCTAGTAAGATTAATTAGATAAATGACAGATTTATTTGAATGCCCTGTGTTAACTTCGACACACATTAATAAGGTCGAATGAAGGTTGAAATTGAAATGAAGTATAAATAGGGTTGTTGGTTTCTCTACACGAGTAAGTTCTTGAGTAGAGAAAGTCTTACAACTATGGGAAAAACAAACGTAATTATAACCTCAACGGTTATCACAAGTGATCACCGATTTTTGTTGTATCCTTTTGTTAAGCACAATGGATTTTATTATTTGGAAGCTTACCTCAATATTTGCTACTATACTTGTTACATTCCATTTCGAATCAGGTATAATAGTAAGAAAGAACAGTATGAATTAGCCGAATATGGATTTCAAAAGGTAGTTTTTTCATATTACTAGTGCTACTTACTCTATAATGAGAACTGATGAGATAATAATTTACTGTGAATGTTTACACAGATTTTGTGCATATTTTTTCATTTGACCTACCTCCTTTACTGTCTTTTCTGTCACGGAAATAAGTTCATAAATCACAAATCATTCTCCGAAGACTCCTTACAGTTTTTCACTGTTGCGGAGTCTCTGTTGGAGATAACCTATGCTTTCGTTCTGATTTATACCGTGTTTTGCAAGCTTAACAAGTTTGACGTTTTCCTGGATGTATTGCAAAGCAAATACACAATTGGTTCAGCAAAGCCATCTCAGGTATAAGTAAATGAAATAAAATTAAATGAAAGAAGTTGGTAAGTATACACTGACGAGAAGATTTATCAGTCTTAATGTTTCATTTTAGAAATTTCTCATCGTGTTCAGCATTTATGCATTTTTCTGGGTTTTTGGAACAATAATACAAATTCAGGAAACTACTGAATCTCAAAGAGGCGTTGCGGATGCAGTAATCACGCTTCCGTGGGACTGGAGTGTTTGGTCTCATGATACCCCAAACCAGTCCAATAATGAAAAGTTGCTTTCTCCATTCGGAAGCGTTGTTGAGATAATTATGCATTTCTTTCTAAGTTATGGAAGATGCGCATCTGAAACATTTAGCGTGCTCTTTTTCGCATTTGGAACATATCTACGGGATTTATGTGAAGGAATCCGGCTGTCAATAGCAAGCCAGCGGAAGTCTCCTATTGAGGTATGTTCATATCTGCAGGACATTTATGCCGATATGTTAATCATAAAACTTAAATAAAAATCGACATCTGTTAGATTGATTTTGCATCTTAACTGTTTAGATCTTCAATTCATATCTCCACGTCAAAGAAATCAATCGATGCATGGACAACATTTGTGGCAATTTGTATTTAATCTATGTTGTTGGCATCATGCCCTTTTTTGCACTGCTATTAATGAACTTGGGCCACTACAATATTTATTTTGTGCTGCGGACCATCAACATGATGAGCTATTTCTTCGTATCGTTGATCAGCAGTGCGTCTGCAAATGCAAAGGTTTGTAGACTGTCCAGACTCATCACTTCATCAACGAATTTCATTTGTTTTAATGTGGTTGTTGCGTAATGTATTATAGGCTGACACTTTGAAGGATGAGCTGCTCCGTTGGAGAGCAAAAGATAATGCAGCTTACAACCGTGAGGATTTTATGGTATTGCAGATAGAACTGTCCACATCCAATACTATTGGCTTGAAAGGATTAAATTTCTTCACAGCAACCTACCAATTCTTGGGTGTGGTAAGTCATCATCATTACCACGAAATAAATATTGAATGAAGTAATTTACAAATGCTTACATTACCTAGATGACATCCCAATGCGTTGTATACGCCCTTTTATTTCTCCAGTTTCAAAATGGAAGTGAAGGGAACAAAATATAGTCTCAGGGCTAAATTTGATGTATAATGAAATTATAATATTTATAATAAAAATAAATGAAATAAATTGCCGATATGCAAATTTGTGAATTTATTTATTTGAGGGCAGATATCCAACACAGCAGATATTTTTGGCACATCCAATTTTCCAAATTGTTTGTGATAACGGAAATTCCAACATACTTTCAATTTGTGTTACTTGAAAAGCAAGCTCTGAGGAGCCCTTGTTAATTATTGCATTGTCAAAAAAACAGGCTATGATGAAATCTTTAAGTATACAGTCGATTTTCAATTATGAAAAAAATCAAATTCCCATTCAAGAAGACACTGCGGATAATATGGGAGTGAAAGTGAAAAGCTGTGAGCAAATCAAGTCTCTCCGTTACGTGGTAGCTTACTTGAATATTGGCTACTTTGCCTGTTTTATTCCATTCCGCTACAGATACAACAGTCTTAAAAACTGCTATGACATATTGGAATATCGTCCTCAAAAGGTCAAGTAAAAAACCTATTCTATAGTCTACTTATGCTTACCAGATTTATTCATATTCATATACAAAAAACTTTCTTTTAGGTGGGGACAATATTGTTTCATTGTGTGTATATTGCCCACAACATTTGCTTTTATATGGATCGAATTGTCACTTATCAACCATCGCCTGGTCAGAATCCACTTCAGTTTTTAAGCTTTGCTGAAAACACCATCAACCTTGTCTACTCATTTGCGTGGACGTATGCATTGCACTTCAAACTTGTAGACTTCCGCATTCTACTTGATTTATGCCAGAAACATCAGAGAACGGTTGGCTCTGGCGACTGCCAAGAATCAAATTGGAAATGGGCGTTTGGTTGGCAGTTCAGAGTTTGTGCGTACTTTCTAATTTTCGGTACCGTCCAGGAATATTATTCAGAAACGGTAGAGTACTTATCCGGTACAAAAATGGGGTTAACCTTTCTACCTAAAAGCATTCGAACTTGTTGGTTCGTCGTAATTTACTACAGTCGAGCCGTTGGAGAGAGTGGTGCAGTTTTGCTTTTTAGTTTTGGGTGGCTGTTAAAAGAACTTTGCGAAGATTTGAAGGAAGAAATCCAGGAAAATGAAACAAGCTATGCAAATGTATTTTACTATTAACATTTCCGTTACATTTAGAAGAGTTGTTTACAATATAACCAAAATAATGTTTCTCAAATTGTTAGATTATGGAGCAATATTTAAGCATCAAAGCCATCAACGAACGCATCGATGTAATATCAAAAACTCTTGTCCTCTTTTTTTGTGTTGGGAACATTCCTTTCGTTTCAGAGGCCATGATGAGCGTGTCGATCACTAAGCCACTTTTTTCCTTATTATTTTTATTTTCAACCAGTAACTTCGTAATTTCCATGTTAGGAAGTGCAGTGGCGAATGACAAGGTTAAATTCATAAACTGAAGTTACTATGTCTTAAATTCATCATATCAACGTATTCGGGTATTAAATTATGTATATTTTATTCTTCAAGGCGGCTGAATTAAAGCATGCCCTGATTTTACGAACCAAGAACAAAAAGCTGTTGGTTGACGAAAAAAAGGATGATGATGATATGCTTCGAGTATCCATTCTTCTCTCAGAATTTTCTACACCTTCAATAGGACTGAAAGGCATGAGTTTCTTCACAGTGACCTACGGCTTTCTTGGATTGGTAAAACAAAAGTCTAGTTTATGGTAGCCATTTTCCCAGTAGAAAAATCAAGTTATTTTATAATTTCATAGATGCTTTCCCAATGCGTTGTTTACGCACTTATCATTCTTCAGCTGAAAGTGGGAGATGCTCCAACCCAATGAAGAATTGAAAATCAAATATTAAGTTAACTTGGACTTAAGAATATAAACTCACCCAAAGATTTTATTCAAACAACATTGAATATAGCATAATATTATCTAGTTTATAGATAGCACAAAATTGGCTTGAAAGGATTAAATTTCTTCAAAGCGACCGACCAATTGCTGGGTTTGGTAAGTCATCATTCATCATCATTACAATCACAAAATAAATATTGAAGGTAAATTGAATAAAGTAATTTACAAATGCCTACATTCAATCAATATTACATAGTAGATGACATCCCAACGCGTTGGATATGCCCTTTTATTTAGTTTTACCATGAAAGTGAAGGAAAGCACAAAATGTAGTCTCAGGACTATGTTTTTATGTACTATAAAAATTATATAATTATAAATAAAATCGAACAAATTTATTTATAAACATTTTTATAAATGGGTGTGAGTTCTATTTATTCAATAGAATATTCAATAGAGCAGAAAATAATTTTGGCAAATCCAATTTTCCAAATTGTTTGTAATAAAACTCTATAATCCATTTCGTCACTAATTATAATAGCCAACGGAAATTCCAACATGCTTTGAATTTGTGTTATTTGAAAAATTTGTTCTGAGAACCCTTGTTAATTTTTGGCATTGTCAACAAAAATAGGCTATGATGAAATCTTCAAATATTAAGTCGATTTTCAATTATGAAAAAAATCAAATTCCCATTCAAGAAGACACTGCGGATAATATGGGAGTGAAAGTGAAAAGCTGTGAGCAAATCAAGTCTCTCCGTTACGTGGTAGCTTACTTGAATATTGGCTACTTTGCCTGTTTTATTCCATTCCGATATAGATACAACAGTCTTAAAAACTGCTATGATATAGTGGAATTTCGTCCTCAAAAGGTTAAGTAAAAAACTATCCTAGTCTAGTTGTACATTTGAAGTTGATACCATAAATGTAAAATTTCTTTTTAGGTGGGGACAATATTGTTTCATTGTGTGTATATTGTCCACAACATTTGTTTTTATA